>JAHBBA010000913.1:0-21823 GCA_018806925.1 Skeletonema costatum | reverse complement strand
TGTTCATACTCTGGTAGTTTGTCAAACCATATTTTACCAATGCTATTTCCACCCGACTTCTTTTTAGTATCGTTGTTGCTGATGGTGTTGTTAGTAGTGTTGTTGTTGTTGTTCCGTTGGAGTGCAGCACGAAGTGTCCCCTCCACGTCGATTGTCGCAAGTTTGGCTTCCAGAGCCGATTTTTTCGCATCGTTGTTTTTGCCACGATTGTTATTTCGATTGTTTTTACTCATCTTGCCTTTTCTGTTTCAATCATTACTCACGTGATGTCAAACCACAGTCTATTGTAGGGCACACTGGATCCAATCCGGCCGCGGGCTGATGTGCATGTGT
Organism: Skeletonema costatum; assembly: GCA_018806925.1. Lineage (NCBI taxonomy): Eukaryota > Bacillariophyta > Thalassiosirophyceae > Thalassiosirales > Thalassiosiraceae > Skeletonema > Skeletonema costatum. The sequence goes on along the minus strand of JAHBBA010000913.1, from coordinate 21,490 downwards.
TTTTATTCAGTGGAGAAAAAAAGGTGAAAAGGTCAAGAAAACGGAGAGTTCTATACCAAATTTTGTACGGTATAAAGTTCCTCAGATTTTCAATGACATTGTATTGGATGATAGGAGAGATGAAATGGGTTCGTTGGTTCTCTTTGGGGTGTGGGTATGGGTGGCGTAGGTGCCATCAGATTGTCATCGTGGTGGAGCATGCACGCAGTGATTTTTGAAAAAGGAAAGTGTTTGCGCGCGAGGGGAACGAAGACAGACGCTTTCCTTGTCAATTATATAGTTACATCATGGGAACCGTTACATTCACAATGTTACAGCTATCTAGCATCAGTCAGATTCATCACCATGGCATGCTCCGTTCTCTACAATAGAGCTGCAGAAAATGGCCTTCGAAAGGACGCCTACTACAATATTCAATGTGTCAGCCAATACTCATTAGAGAGGAAAAGGAACGAATTGTGAATTGTCTACATATACCTCTAGGTACACCATTGAAAGACAACATCATCTTGTCACAAAGACCTCAAGCTCAAGTGAGAGTGAGAGTGAGAGTGAGAGGAAAGAGAAAGAGGAAGAGGTACGTCCCTTCAAGCCATAGCTAGAAACGAAATTTTCCTTTCCTCTGCTGTCGATTTCCTTGATAATTGTCGAGCACCAGCCCAACTTTTGAATCATCACGAGCAAGAAAGAGAAAGAAACACTTTTGAAACTGTTGCTATGCTCTCTAGATTCTTCTCTTGAAAGCCACTGAGACAGCTAATGGCTAACGTGGCCCACCTTTGCCTTTGTCGCGGGATGAGGTCAGAGAGCATATCCAAGGGCCGATATCTATCATTTATCTTGACAGTCCTACAGGCAGCGTAAACCTTGAGCACGATACTTATACCCAAGTCAAAGTCGTATATGCGCGATGAAAAAGGTAAGGAAAGAAGGAGGAAACATGTTTCGCCTCATTTTCTGGGTGTTTTGGCCACTTATAGAATTATCGTTGTCCACGATTCTACCAGTTGTAGATATTTCAACATATAATGATGGATCGTCTTTTACTCTAGTCATAGTTACAATAGTGAAATGAGTCTTACTCTTGAGCAAGAAGTGTTTGTAATGAGACCTTTCACATATCTCTTGTTCGTGTCTCTTGCATCTTCAAGTCTCTCATTTCCATTCACTCTTTCTTTTGCCCATAGGCTATTACTGTGGGGTACTCAATACCATCACAGTGAGAGCGGAGTTGCATCTCTTCTACAGTCACATTTCTGCAAGTCGAGTACAGTTTGATAGTAATCTATCAAGAACCTCTTTGAGAATCCATCGTGCGATCCAATAGATGCTTTGGCTGCTTCACTTAGCTTCATTTCTAGTGGTTGTTGTTGTTCGTCTTGTTCTTGGTTGGTGATCATGATGTTGAGTATGATGATAATGGACATGATTATTTTCCGTAGAAGCAGCAGCAAAGTCAATAATGCACAAATAACCGCCAGGCTTGAGGTATTTCAACAATGCCCCGCCAACAGCAGTAACGTCTTGAAGATGATGAAACGTATAGCAACTTATAATCATATCAAATCCTTGAACCGGTAATAGCGACGTCTGCGCCTCGTCAAGTATATCCATCTGCAAGGCAGTTACATTCGTCCAACTTTCTGCTTGAATCTTTGTGTTCATACGTAATATCATTCCATGGGAAATGTCAATACCTGTAATACTCGTCACATTGGATCGCAATTGATCTTCTAATAGTCCAGTTCCACAACCAAAATTCAAAATGTTGGTAGGAGGATGATCATCATCTCGCGATGAGAGGAATCGACCCAAGTGATGCATAATTGTGGCGTAGGAAGTTCGAGAGACCTTGACGTATTCTGGTTCGTCATCCCATTTCGTTGATTGTTCATCGAAATGATCTTGGTTTGCCTTGAGTAAGGTTGTATGTGCGGAGGATTCTTTGCCTTTTATTTCCATCTTGACTCTGTTATTGCTCTTACACTTCTCATGCTTTGTGCGTGGTGGTGTTCATTTTGACAGAAATTTGCCTTCTCATTGATGATGAATTAAATCTTTGCATGGTAGATTGTACTAAGTTCCTACGTAGACTGCTTCATGAAAAGATACAGAAGACAGAAGATGATGACAATTGTCATAATGCATCTGATCTCTCAGGCGATGACCACACACATCATCATAATAATATTGCTATCTATCATAATATTACTCCTCTAAGTAATTGCATTAGTAATTACCTCGATCGACAGCATTTAACCAGCACAATAACACCATCATGTCACCAAACAACGACGCACACCTCAACAACGAAGGCAACCTCTCCGGAGGTGCCCAACCCGACGCCGACGGCTACTTCGGCACCGGCTCCCAAACAATACGGAGGAGCCTACCTCCCCCCGCCACTCGTCCCCATCATGAAACAAATCGATATCGAATACAACAAAATCAAGAATGATCCCGAATTTCTCGCCGAACTTGCCCATTTGCGCAAACAGTTTATTGGACGGCCTTCGCCTATCTATGAGTGTAAGAATCTATCGAACAAGATTGGAGGGGCAGATATTTACCTCAAACGAGAAGATTGAATCATACGGGTAGCCACAAAATCAACCATTGTCTCGGTGAAGCACTTTTGGCGAAAAAGATGGGTAAAACGAAACTGATTGCCGAGACAGGAGCAGGTCAGCATGGTGTAGCGTTGGCAACAGTAGCGTCACTATTCCAACTCGAGTGTGAAATCCACATGGGAGAAATTGATATCAAGAAGGAGTGGCCAAATGTGAGACGTATGCAAGTGTTGGGTGCCAAAGTTGTGCCTGCGACCGAAGGGGGGAAGTCACTTAAGGAGGCGGTAGATTCGGCATTTGGTGCGTTTATGAGTGATCCGGAGAATATGTTCTTTGCGATTGGGAGTGTTGTTGGTCCTCATCCTTTTCCGATGATGGTGAGAGATTTTCAGGCAATTGTGGGGTATGAGGCGTAAGTAGTTGCTCACTTTTCTTTCCTTTTCTGGTTGTATATTGCGATTGTTCTTTATTGCTTGTGTGCTTATTCTGGTTGCCTGTTCTTGTTCAATCATTTATTCGATCATACGATTTCGATACAACAAATACATTCAACATATGCGATTATATAGTAAAGAACAATTCAAAGAATTGAATGATGGCAAACTTCCCGACATGTGTCTAGCATGCGTAGGCGGAGGATGTAACTCATTGGGACTCTTCACTGCCTTCTTGGATGACGACGAAGTACAACTGGTAGGTGTGGAACCAGCAGGGCGTGGATTGGACAAGGGTGAAGGAAATCACTCTGCCACAATGACTCTTGGTGTGCCAGCTGTGTTGCATGGCATGAAGTGCTACACGCTACTTAATGATAAGGGTGACCCCGCAGCTGTGCACTCATGTGCTTCCGGACTTGATTACCCGGGAGTTGGACCACAACATTGTTGGATGAAGGATATCGGACGTGTCAAGTATGAAACTGCAACTGATGACGAGGTAATCAGTGCCTTCTTTGAATTGAGTCGTATGGAGGGCATCATCCCCGCTTTGGAGTCGGCTCATGGACTTGCCTACGCGATGAAAATTGCCAAGGATCTTCCCAAGGGAACCAAGTTGTTGGTGAATATGTCTGGTCGTGGAGATAAAGATCTTGATTATGTTTGTGATGTGTATGGTGAAAAGTTTGGTATTGGAAAAGAAGGCATCTTTGCTGGTCCTCCAAAGAATGACTAATGTTACTTTAGTTAAATTGTGTCGGCAATGGTGGTGTGGTGTGTGGTGAGGAGCAAGAACTAAAAAGCATGCCTAATGGAATGTGCAGGCTAGCGTTTCTGTAAAGAAATCTTAATATGAAACACTTCGAACAGCTCTACTACTCCTCGGTCAAAGTCTGGGCCGTAATCCCACAACAATTCGGTGCCTTTCTTAATATCCATCAATGCTTTGAAAGCAATAACCTGAAGGTTGTTACGTCGGATGCAATTAGCCTTCATGTTAGGTGTTTCGTCTTTATTGGATAGTTGGCAAACCGATTCCCACCCCACAACCACAACGCATCAATTTCCCATACGTCATCAAAGTCTTCCCTAATGGACGCCATTTTGCGACGTATTCACTGTCATGCACCACCTGCTGCCGACGCAGAAGGCCAGAATAATAACCAACAACCTGGCCTTTGCGAAGAGTCTTAGCTGCCAAAAGTCCATGGCCTCGATTTTTGGATGACATTTCGATCACAACATTCCTGTTAACAGTCGAAGGATTTGTGAGGTAGAACTCTTCGAGCTTGTCAGGTCCAGGCCACCCATTTACGTTGGTATCACTGCTGAAATAAAGGCTTCGAGGCCATTTTTTCGGCAGTTTCACACGAGATTTCCTGGTAACTATGGCGATAGAATTGCTGTCATCTGATTTCAAAGCACCAGCTGGAGGCCGCTTCTGCTTATTTGTAGGCAAAGTCTCCGGAAGGTCGATAATTTGAACCTCGTCGTCGCTGCTGCTATCAACGCAAATGGATATCTTGTTTCTAGGCTTGCTCTTGCTCTGAGGCTGTGTCTTGCCTAAGGTAGACCGAGCTCGTTTGGCAGGGTTGACCACATTTCATTCACGTCACCTTTTTTGTTGTTGTCGAGCTCAAACCGACCTATGACTTCGACTAGGCCAGATTCTTCGCTTTCTACACCGTACAAAGCATTCTTCTTCATTTTGCTCTTGCAAATAACGCTGCCGACACAGTTCTTCTCTTCATTAGTGCTTCCTCTTCTTGCTCTTGTATTCATCTCATATGTCTTCAACCCGATAGTTGAACTACCATAAATCTCACAGTCATTAATTCAACGTCTTGTGCTAGAACGAGAACAGCAGGGACAGGCTCTTCGTTTGTTTGCATCGCACCCGATCCTTTATCTTCAGGCCAGAAAGCGCAACTTCGTCTGCATCCACAGTGATGATGCTTAGACTGTTCTCTCCTTTGTGACTACAGACTTAGCCTTTCCTGACTTCGAAGCACGGATTGTGATCCCAGGCACTGTGATGGTTATGACCTCCTCATACTTTCCATCGGCCAGCTCGATTATGTCCCCTTCCTGGGCAGCAGAGAGCGCCTCTTCGATCGTTGCGTAGTCTCTCCCTTGCCCTCGGCTTGGCCCACGGTTCACAGTTAGGATATCTTCATTGAGCAATAATATCTTTTGAAGCTTGTGCAACATCAGCAAATGATGGCTCGCTGAGCATAATACTTCAACGAAAGTGGAGAAGAGAATGTGTTCTATCTGGCAAGAACAGGATTGGATGCGGTATATAATCAAGACACGACGTGTCTCATGAAAGATACTGGCCTCTTCTATCTATCTCATCAAAGTTACATAACAGAGAACGCAGACAAGGCAGCGTAGGAGTGTTAGTAATTGACTCAAATTGAATATCGTATTTATACCTCTTTGTTTACTGTTCAATAGGAGTATTCCAGTATTGCTGTTATGAGAAAATAGGGCAAGAAACGAGCCGATGAATTCCTAAGAAGAATGCACTTTTGGCTTCTCTTTTCAAGGGTATGCAACGAGAACGCCAAAAGCGAGCCGAAGTGGATCAACCAAGGCAACAAACGTGAAAAATAGCCATCCAGCCAACACTCCCTTACAAAGCAGCGAAAGTGAAGAGATATATATATAGCTACCATCACAATCAAGCAAGCAATAATGAAGACGGCATACGGCATTTGTCCCTGCGGCGAAAATGAGCTGGGTCGTCCACGAGTCGCTGCAACAGTTGAGGATCAGCGTTCTGAGACCGAACAGCCAATGATAGCGTAGTGGATTCTGAGTTGTCGATGGAACATTCATGAAACTGGCCTGGTCCCGTCTGCTTCGACAAAGAAGTTCAAAACATTGGGAAATCTCTTCGTCTACCAAGGCCAAGTAAGGGTCTGATGAGAACATTGACGCAGTTGGTTGCACTGGGGCATCTGGGTCAAAAGGAATAGCTTCCATTGACAATTCATTCTTCCTCTCTTCGGCGCCGGCATAATCAAAACGAGGGAGCCGTGAGTAAGCATCAGCGAGGACATTGAGTTTGCCGGGCAGATAGTACAAGTCAAAAACCACTTCTCAGGTCACAGCTTTTTTAGCACCACTTCTCAGGTCACAGCTTTGTAACTATTCTATTGCCCCCGTGGTCCGATTCCGGACCTGTAAAGCGGGTCGATGATAGCCCTACTCTTCCTCTCCAAGTAGATGTAATTATTATCGTGATCGACGAATGATTCCCCGAGTACTATGACGTCTACAATGAGGAGTGCTATTTGTGTCTCTTTTGATTTACATATTTCGATTTACATATTTTGAGGAGCCAGAGATTTGGAATTTGAAAATTTTGCCTCGCCGACAGCCTTCCTCTACACACATCTGCGAAAGGGAAACGATGCAATCGATGTCCTATATATGCCTACGTGTGCTTCTGCTAAAATGGTCTTGAGGAGGAGAGATGCAGTCTGAACGGAGAGCTAGTTGCTGCAGGTAGTGGAAGGAATAGGAGCCCGTGATTACCGGGAATCAGAATGCTGTATCACCGGGAATAAGGATCCACGCACCACAACTGAGGAAGTGAATTAGGTCACTTTCCAAGATCGATGTCGACGAACCTGCAGCAACAGCATTGGAAGAACGGTTGCGTATTGTCTGTGTGCCAGTGGGAAAGAGCGTACAACTTTCCCCTTGCAACACTCTCGCATTAAATAGTTCGCAAAGACCGACTCCACGAAAATGAAAGAGAAACGAAAAGGAGACCGCCACACTCCTCCTTGTCAGGTGGAAAAACGTCAGCATGCTCCGAGAAACATGAGCAGAAGCTCAGGGACCCAGTCCTTGTGAAGCGGCGAATGACGGAATCGAGGTCAAAAGAAAAGTATCACTACAAGAAGGAAACAAACTCGAGGTGCCCAGATGCTTGAAGATCAAAGCATCTCGAAATAACCGTACAATATTGACATTGGATATGATGACATCATGAACCGAACACGAAAGAAGAAGAAGAAGAAGAGGGATGAGGAAGGCGACGGGTGATTCAACCTGTCATTCTTTACTCAAGAGGCTGCACCTTCGGAAGAGCCTAATGAAATACAATTGCCGATCGCTCGCCACACAATTGACGATGCACAATTGACGATCATTTAAAGCAATTCACCAAGTGATATATGTCAATGTCTCGTCACTTCTTCCATCCCACTTCGGCTACATCCCGGATCGATGCGTCTTGTCCAATCGATACTTCTTGTCCCAGCCACCTGCGAGATTTGCTGCTCAACACTTTGCACATTTCCCTTCCTATGCAGCCCACAAGTTTCATGTACATTAATTTGCGGAAGCAGACTTCCTTCCTCCAACACGGTGCCAGGCTCGTCTCGTGAATCAAACTCGGACTCGGCGTCCTTGTCCGTGCCGATTGATAATTCTCATAGAACGGAGTCAATTCTGTCACATCGAAACGAATGGCGTTCTCTTTGACAATTACTCATCTAGCAGTGACGATGAGCAAGAAGGTAGAACTATTTTAGAGACGGGACACATCAGATATTAATCAGCTGCAAGAAGTGATGTTAGTTCATATCAAGCATGTTGTCTTCGGGCGTACAAGTAGAAGTGAAAGTGTAAGATGATACTATAAATTAGGTTCCTTGATACATATGTCAGTCAAGCTCTTTACAGAAGGTGCTTGCTTACTTCATCATTTGTCCACTTACGTGGTGCGACTTGCGACTCTCATTTCACACTAAACGATTACGATCGAAGGACAGAATCGTATATCGTATACACTTTCCCCTCATTGCATATTGTTCTATCAATTGGAATCACGACTCCCTCTAATGCAGAACGACATTAATTGACGCAAACATGTGGCAGACGGCAGATTTGCATCACATTGATTTGGCTTTATGCAGGCCTAAGAGCACCTTAGACACTTTCGCTGCGCACAAAAGTGCACCCGAATGTTGGCATGGGAGTGTGCGATGAGGTTCGTGTTCGCTTTTGGATGTTCATGGTTAGGCAGAGGCAATACAAGGGAGGAAATGTCGTCGGGAGGGCCAAATTACTCATTTTGCAAAAATATGTAAATCGAATTTGTTAGTGAGCGCCTAGCAAAAAGAGCCTCTGACCTGAGAAGTCGTCAGACAAAAAAAATTGAAATCGAACCATCGAACGCACTGACTTGACGACCAATAACGAATGGGAAGATCAACCTCTATGGCGACACCAAGCAAGGAATAGACAGAAGAAGACCTTTGCTTTCGAATGAAGGTGGGGGTTTGGGCGAAATCGACTGTTACGTTGGCTTACGTACTAGTACAAATACGTACAAAAATATGTAAATCGCTCAAATCTCTGACCTGAGAAGTGGTTTTTGACTTGTACCAATTGCATTGAAATTCCTCCAGCAAGACTCTCCAGCGCAGGACTCGTTGCGTATTGAAGTTGGAGTAGGTGAGATTGAGATGATCTGTGTAAATATTGATCTTTGCGCCGAACAGCATCGATCGAAATTCATTCAGAGTGCACACGATGGCTAAAAGTTCCTTCTCCATAGTCGTGTAGCGAGTTTGCGGGCCGGTGAGTTTGCGAGAGAAATAAGCAACTGGCTTTCCATTTTGCATAATGCAGGCACCCATCTGATAATCACTGGCATCCGTATAGATATCAAAAGGGAGATTGTGATTCGGGAATTGAAGGAGGGCATCGCGAGCGATAACTGCTTTGACTTCTTTGAAGCAGCTCTCAAGTTCATCCGTCCAAATAATAGGTTCCTTCTTGTTGCCAGATGTGCCAATGCTTTGAAGCTTGGTGAAAGGAGACAGCAAATGAGCTCGTCGAGGCCAAAAATCACGATACCAATTGATCATTCCAGTGAAGGTTCGAACATCCGAGGCATTCTTCGGGGCGGTCGAGGCTAAGGATGGCCTCAATCTTCGTCTTCCAGGGCTTGACTCCAGCTGGTGTGAGCCAGTGACCGAGGAAGTCACTTTCCTTGATACCAAATTCACACTTGAGAGGGTTGACAGCAAAGCCCTTTTCTTCCAACCTTGCAAATAGCAGTCGAGAGAGAAACCTTGACATGACTTTCCCAGTCATTCGACCAAACCCCTACATCGTCAATGTAGACATCACACTCCTCGATGTCTCGCAGTGTATCTTCAATTATCGACTGAGCAAAAGCTGGCGAGTTGCGAAGGTCCCATTGGAGCACGTTCATATCTGAAGTTGCCAAAGGGTGTAGAAATAACACAAAGTTCCTTGGCTCTTTCCGTCAGCTCGATAGCGTAGAACATCATACTAAGATCGAGCTTGGTCATGAACTTGTTACCCTTGTCGCTTGCGAACGATATCAGAGATAATCGGAAGAGTGTAATTGACCGGCTTGATTGCTTTGTTCAGTTCCCTAAGATCTGAAACAAATCTCACCTTGCCGCCCATTTTACTAACAAGGAAAGTCGGGAGACCCCATTCAGAAGGTCCACACCGCTTGAGCACGCCTATTTCACAGAGACGCTCGAGTTCTTTACGGAAGACTTCCTTGTGGATCTGAGGTACAGGGTAGGGCCGTCGATATACCGCGGAAGCTTCGGGAGAAGCTCAACATCCATCTTCTTGTTAGTGTAGGTTCGGAGGGTACCATCGAAAAGCCGCTCATGCTTGATAAAGAGCTCACGCAGATCCTTTTGCTGAGATTCCGTAAGGTGTGAACAGTTCTCCTTGATGACAGCGTCGACATCCATCCGTTCGTACGTTGACTCCGCGAGACTTGTGGCGTAAGAGTCAAAGATGCCGTCATCTTCTTCGTCTGAAAAGTAGTTCATATCAATGCAGGCCGCAAGTCGTTCTTTCGAAAAAAGTGCTATTCATTGGGATGGTTTTTCCTTGCCACTCCACTGTCATTGATCCGCAGTTGATTACCATTCCTGCCTTCACTAGAAAATCCATGCCAAGGATGAGGTCGTAAGAGCAAGGGGCATCGAAGACGAGACACTCGACTTCGTCCACCACCAAGTTTCGGTCAAACTCTGGGAATCGAAAGCCCTTCACAAGTTAGCTTCCCCTTCGGATGATAGTTTCCCCTGCAATAGTATTGCACATCGTTGCGCCTTCAATAGGAGTGATGGTTGCACCCATCGGGAGAATCTTGAGCTGGCCATCTTTTTCGTACCTCCTGTGTCAAACAGACACTTGAGGAGCCGAGCAGTCGGCTTTCCATTGATAGATTTCACTAGGACGAACCCCGTGGCCATTGGTACAGTGACACCCTTGTCGTCTACTGTAAAACTCACTTCGACATTGACTATCTCCGTCTCCAACGGTGTTTCAGTCGGCTGCGTCGACGGATACAATTCACCTAACCAGTGGATGCTTGGATCACTAAACTCAACGCTGGTGTTATGATACTGAAAACAATCCCAGTCCTCGAAACTGCAATGAGGAACGAGCGGATTATCTGCGTAATAGCTGTTGTTGCAGACTGTACGGTCGATACTAGCTTGAAGCTGGACAGAAGGAATGTCTCCGATCAGTGTCTCAACTGGATCTGGAGCGAGCATCTCTTCAAAAAGAGACGAATAATCTTCCTCTCGCAGATGCCACTGCGGGCCATCTGTAGTTGAAATAGGGTCAACAATGGGAACGGCTTCACTCTGGAAGCAATGAGAGGGCGGCGCAATCTGACTTCGCGTCAGCATGGCCTGCTGAATAATTGGGCTACTAGTTGTATAGTGAGCATCAGCATTGGGGCTACTAGTTGTATAGTAAGCATTGGGCGAACCTCTGTAAGCCTGGGTCCCAGTCACTTGCGGACAGGACGAGACGCTATGATACGTCGTTTGGGATGGTAGTACATCCAAAGCAAAAGTTGATGATAGGCAAGAGCTGCAGGTGCATTAGCATATCCCGTGAGTGGCCTCCGACGTGTCCGGTGTATGTCTGCGGTTTGCTAAGACCATAAGATTGATTGATTTGGTAAGTAACTGCCTGAGGCTCAGCGGTTCACATCCACTACCTTGTTTGTTCGTTCCACACTTGAGTTCTAGTGACGGGACGATGAGGACCAGAAGCTGGCCCTGAGGTAGCATAACTGCTGACTTGAGGTGCTGAGGCGGTAGATCCGCCGACGAAGTTGGGAGGAGCTCCGCCAGGAGCTTGGAAGTAAAGAGCCGTTGGGCTGCTGCTGATTCTGCTGGTGATGATTCTGCTGCTGATGATTTTGCTGATAATTATTCTGCTGATACGGCTGGCCACTGAAGTACTGCTGCTGCTGTTGACCGCCGTTGCTGATGTTGTTTTTCCTCTCATAACCGTTGAACCACCAGTTTCACTTTTGGCTCTCATTTCTTGATTTTCGCTGTTGCGTCTGTAGAAAGTTGTCCGCCTGACCTTTATCGTAAGTCTTCTTGTTATTGATGTTGAGGCGGCAATCTCCCCATTTGTGATGACCGTGGAAGGGGCATTCTCTGGCGCCATATCCTTGGGGAGTTGTTTATTATTGCTGTTGTTATTGTTGTGGTTGTTATTGTTGCGGTTGTTATTGTTGCGGTGTTATTGTTGCGGTTGTTATTGTTGTGGTGGTTGGCTTTATGATGACGCTGTCCTCTGACCGTTGTTGTTGTTGTTATTACTCTTTTCCGTCTGAGTAGTTGCTATTACCATTGCCACCGCCATCGTTGCCGCGTCCACGCTTGTTACGTCCGCCTCCATTTGAATCCTTCAGATCCTTCAAATTTAACAACCAGTACTGATCCATCTTCTCGTAGAGATCCTTGGGCGTCCACATGTCTGCACCATTGTTCTCAGAGTCGAAAATGTCGTATCCGACTCCTCCTGCATGGAACCTCAGCCAATCCCTCATATCCTGTGAGAGGCCGTCATGCTCCGCCTCGAGTCTCAATTGGTCATCTACCGGGAGTCCAACACGGTTCATGAGCTCCGTGTACTTCCAAATGACGACCTTACGTTTGTTGAATGCAGATGGCTTCATCCATGCCCCATTCTTCTTGCCGAGTCGCTGGTAGCCCGAATTCATCACCGCCCTTTGTTGGATATTTGCGGTCCTAACTTCATCGGTGACTTTGTGGAGCCATGCCTTGACGGCATTATCGAAATCCTGGGCATTGTTCATATCTGCTGGATCCCACAAGTCATGACCCTCGTCCATAAGGGCATCCCACTCTTCTCCGAGTTCTCCGCCGAGGCAACGCCTCCAGTTGCTGAAACGCTTGATGTCCAACCATCCTGCCCCGTTTGCGACTTCCTTATACAAGGCCAACTGAACCATGATAAGCTCGAGAAACTTCCCTCCTTCTTGCATCTTCCAAAAGAGGACTTCATTCTTTTGAGCCGCATCGTCAATCCAGAAGATTCTTTGCTGGCCAAATTGTTGATGTTCCTCGGTTTGAGTACATTGTGGTGCTGCCACCATCCTATGAGCCAATCGTTGTTTGACATTTTTGAAGTGTTTTGTGTTTTAAAAAATCGGGTGTAATATTACAGTGTCCCTTCGGGAGTATTAGCTACGTAGTAGTTGAAATAGATTGATAACTTGAAACTAAAAGTGATTTAAAGGCTACTGTACGATCGTCGACATGGTCTTTAAGGGTGCTACGTGGATCTGTAAAGGTCATACGTGGCAGAGCAGATCTTTAGAGTTGATGTCATCGACGACGTACGCATGTGAGGAAACAAGATACCCATCTTGGATGGGTTGTCTTGTGACATGAAACATAAAATATACACGGTGGAACAGCATCCTGTGACAGCATTCCTCCTATCAAGCATATTAGCCCTCGCGTCCACGGCGAAGGGATTTGTTCATCTGAGCAAACACGCTACACAAATCGGAACATTCATCACGGTACCCTTCAAATGAGCAACGATGACGCAGCAGCAAGAAACTTGAACGATTCTTCCAAGGTCTGCCTTGTTACAGGTGCTTCACGTGGCATTGGAAAATGCATTGCGTTGGAGTTATCCAAGGCTGGTGACAACGTAAAAGTTGTGATCAACGATATTGAACCTATGAAGGAAGAAGCTGAGCAGCTATGCCAAGAAATCAAAGATGCTGGGGGCGATGCTATGGCGGTAACTGCAGATTGTGAGTGCTGAGTTTTCTCTTCCACTTTACCTACTCTGACTTCTTCTGATTATCTGACATTTACACAGGCTCAAAGCGAGATCAAATTGAATCAATGTTCCAGCAAATCATTGATAAATACGGAAGGGTCGATATCCTAGTGAATAACGCCGGTATTGCTCGCGACGGACTAGTAATCCGCATGAAACCAGAACAATGGCAGCAAGTCATCGATGTCAATTTATCAGGTGTCTTTTATGCTTCTCAAGAATTTCTATAAAGGAGGCAGTCAAGCGCAAGTCTGGTTGCATAGTCAACATTGCAAGTGTTGTAGGTCAAATTGGAAATCCAGGACAAGCAACCTATGCTGCAGAGACCAAAGCAACAGCGCAAGAATATGCGTCAAGAGGTATTCGAGTGAATGCTGTCTACCCAGGATACATCGCTACTCCCATGACTGCTACAAGGCGATAACTTCTTGGAGAAAATATGCCAAAAGATTCCCCTTGGGAGACTTGGTAAGCCTGAAGAAAGTTGCTGGTACTGTGCGCTTCTTGGCGTTGGATCCAGCTGCTCAGTACATGACTGGGCATTGTTTACGATGTTGATGGTGGGAATTGCCATGACTGCAGCGTGAACAACAAATATCGTAGAGCAAGAGCGATGGGAGAATCTTCTTGTAGCGGATAGGGTCGTAAAACACAAATTTGATAGTTGTTGCAAAGGACTTCTTCGCTTACTCTATTGATTTCCTTTGCATTTAACGAGTAACAGGTAGAGCCTGCTCAATTCTTCCAACATACCACCTCCAATAACTCTCACTATTCAACCATCTACTTATTACCGACGTGTTGTTTGCTCTTCTTTAATCTGAAACAAGTGCCTGCTCAATTCCAAACATCGCATCTTCTGCAATGGTATTATTACCTTCGCCGTTCACAGTGGAGTTTTGAGCCTCCTCTGAAAGCAGCAAGATAGACTTTTGATCGTGAATCCCAGAGTCTTGTCTGGTAGAAAGTCATCTTGCTGGTCGTCGACATTGTGTGCAATCAATTCTGGAAAGGAGATGCTAGAGTCTATGCCTTCACTGTTTGCCTCTTAGATTACGCAGCAGCTTTCGGGTGCAGCTGTCGGGTCATTCAATGAATACCGAGATGAAGCACAATCAGCAGAATGACCAGAAGTTTTTTTCCCAAAAAAGTGAAGTCATTGGATATATGTCGCAAAGGTCATATCAAGACTATTCCGACGTAGAAAGTCATCATAGATCCTGCTACAATCCTCTCGTCGCGATACCGGATTCTATTCGTGATTGCAGTTACTTTGTCAAATCTCTCGTCCAAACAAAAGCACGTCTAAGAGGCTCAGCTCCTTTTCACTTGTATGAAGTGCTCGGTCATTCTGCACCTTCGAGACGATATCGGTTCCGGATTAACTCTAGACAAGCAATCATGCTCCTCACCCTCACACCCAACAAGAGTAACGAATGTCTTTCCGTAGTCATACAGTGCCCTCCAGCTCCATCAAGAAGAACAAACCTTGTGCAAATGCTGCGCCTTCGTCGCCGCCGTCATTGCCGTCATTTTATTACAGTCAAGCGAATCATCGCCAAGGCCATTGATCTCATTCTTCAACCGCCCCAAGAGCAGCTCACCATCGACGGCAGAACTCGACGGCTTCTTCCTAGCTGCCCCTACTCTTGCTCTTCCCTTCCGAACTATACCATCTCACGATGTAAATGCTGCTCATCGCGCTCCCCAAATTAGGCTAAGGTAGGGGGGGATTTCATAAATTTGGTTAATCTGGGGTTAATTGTTTGTACCGATTCCTACGTAGAAAAGGCATTGCCAGAGTGTGACGTATCGGTTCTCAAATTTTTTGAGGAGGACGATGGACAGACGAAATCCCCACTCTGCTCGACAAAGTTGTCGATGGCAAGCACATCGGGAATAAGTCAGCCGGCCTTGCTTTTCAAAAGTATTGAAAATTACTAGCGTTTCAAAAGAATGCAAGACCGTAGTCACCTCTTAAATACCTTGTGGGAGGTGCCTACGAAGGCCGATTTTCGAAAATTCCCCGGAGGTGCGAGAATTTTTAGTAAGCGACAACCATCACGATGATGAAAATTGTGCTGCTACGGAATGATGACCCTCCACACAATACTATTGACACCGCTCCCCTAATAAACCGACCGGATCCCCTCTATAGGTTGCTTACAACGCTGCTGTCTGTGGCCGGAGTCGTAATCGCCCCAGAACTCAATGAATAACACTCCGGACACCATGTCGGGGTCGGTCGGATCGGCACAACATTTGGGGTAGAACTCAATTATTTGAATGTAATATATACACACAGCAATCAACCTTGCATCATCCGCTTCATATAGGTTATAGGCGTTGAAAGTTGTGTGGTTTGGGGTTGTTACTGCAAAGAGCGGCCGTGATAATGAAGTATCTCTGATAAAAATATTCAATACAAAATCTCAAAAAATCATGTATTATTGCACAATTTATTGAAGGGGGGCGTATAATACTCAAAAGAGCCGCATCTATTGATGCTAGAGCCTATAATGGATGCAGGGTTTGATTGGTATTGGATATAAGTGACAATAAACTTGGCATCGGCTGGTTATATGTCGCGGGAGGAATAGTAATAAATCATCAATTTTCATGCGGCATCGTTCGTTATGCAGAGATGAGCAGCACTATCCGGAATTTAATGCGCAAACCCGCTTTGTATATGGTCTGACTAGAGGGGATTATCTGTATATCATTGGTGTAGAAGGGAAGAAGGAGATATAGGCAATCCTACCCTCTCCACTAGCATGGAAGAGAACTCAACGCATGCCGACATATTCGTGCACTTTGGGACAATGACGGGTCCTATAACCCCAATCAAGCACAGGGCATCCTTCAATAGGTTATATACAATGATGTGAAGCAGTAATTGCCGGTGTGTAGACTATAATGGAAGCAATGTAGTCCCAAAACATAAAATTTCGATTATTTTGGAGAGCCAAAATTGGCACCAATATTTGCAATTATTGAAAAGGAAAGTCAATACATAATACATGGCTGCGCGCAAACATCGCCTCTATATATGAGTCGAGAGATATCGTTGTTTTGGTGCTAATATATGATCATTCCATCATGGTATTGTAGCAGATATGAGCAAAATTGCATGATAGTCGACTTGGACGTCATGCATCAATCACAAGATATTACTCCGCGACAAAGACCCTATCAAACATTACAGCCGTTACGCATCGCCCCTATCGACCATTATAAGGAGTGCATGCCTTGGGTTGGGTCTAAAGTGATTAGAGCGGGCTGTAATGCTCCAATTTTATGGTGTTGGCATGTTATAGCAGCCACTTGTCAGCTCACCTGCACATGATTATGGGGCAACAGAACGACTTCAGAGACCAAACTATTGTCAATTACCAATGTATATGTACTCCTTTATGAGTTCCATGTATATATTTCATCATGTGACTGATATTATCTGTGGTAAGCGATGATATATGGGCACACATCCCATGGTTTTAGGCATTTTTAGCTCGTTTGATGGTTGGCGCAATTTTTGTGATACTCCTACACAAATCATATCTAATTCCTACGTACGTAGTGTAAATGTCCAATACCACATACGGGATTTTCTCCACTTTGTATCTTTTGCCATAGGGGTGCTATGAACACCAAACTTCCTAAAAATCTCTTCTAAGACCCTTATTAGTTCATATAATCACTGGGTCAGAGGTTTTGGGCTCTAGAAAAATCTCAGAATTTTATGAAATCCCCCCCTAGCTAAGGCCTCGTCCATCCGGGATGCATCAATTGAATAAAATGTAGGCAGCGCTGTTAGCCAGAGCATCTGTTGCAAGATGTGATTGCATAATAATACGTGAACCCATCTCTTTTAAAGCTTGTGCTTGCCTTCGTGTGCAAGAAAAGTATATATGTGGCTAGAAAAAGTCGGCTCGTAAGGCCCACGCACATTCTGTTAATGTGCGTTATTAGTGGAGCTAAACTTAAATACCTACTCAAAACTACCAACCATATGCACAATATGATCATTCGATTTATATGAAACGCTAACAAATCAAAAGGGCATATGAAGTTGCTGGTACTGTACGCTTCTTGGGTTAGATCCAGCTGCTCAGACATGACTGAGCATTGTTATGATGTTGATGGTGGAATTGCCATGACTGCAGCGTGAAGATTAATATTATAGAAGTAATAGAGCAAGAGCATGAAAAGGGGGACTCTTTCTTATAGCGGATAGTAGTAAAAGATCGATTTGATAGTATTGTTGCAAAAGGCTTCTTCATTTCCTCTCTTCGTTTCTTTGCGCCTAATGAGAAGTAACAGGTAGAACCTACTCTCAATCCAGCACGACGTGTTACCAGTAATGCTATCTTCTATTATATCATGCATCTAAAACCCACTAGAAACCAGCAATCAATCCAGCACAAAACACCACCAGCGCTCCAGCCACCAACAACAACTTCCCCCCCTCCTCATAACTCGGCGTCAACACAATAATCCCCTCCTTCCCATTATCATCCACCTCCCAAAACAAATTAGCCTCCCCATCCACCTCAATCAGTGTCCCAGGATAAACCCTCTGATTCTTCCTCTGCCTGGCTACATTGTCATCTTCGTAATAATCAATCGTCACACGTCCTTTCCCACTAAGCACATATCGTGTAGCAATTTGTCCTTCGGGGATGGACTCATCCCACGATTTATCGTGGAATTGTTGTGGCCAGTCTCGAATGCCCATTGAGGCTGCTTCTTCGGGTGTTGGGAAGGTTATTTCGACTACATTACTGTTAGTGGATGTTGTTGCGGAGAGGGGTGTTGGTGTGGATAGTTTGTTGTGGACTCGTTTTGTTTTTGAAAAGGTTCGACATTTGCTGCTTGATGGAGATGATGTGCTGCTGCACTGATGATTGTGAGATGGTGGTGGTGCAAATGCATGAGTTGATTGTGTTGCAGTGGATAAGATGAGCAAGAACACTGCTACGATGTAGCGGAAGGGTATCGATGACGCCATGGTTCTCTTTTTTTGTTCTCTTGAGTTTTGAGTGAAAGAAGATCTTTTTTTCGTATGGGACATTTCTACGAATTCCTACGTACAAAATCTCACCATCGTTTTGCTAACTCATTTCTTTGCCTCAAACAATACAACCATGGAAGCAGTCCGCTACCACGGCCCCAACGAGGCACTAACCTTCGAAACCGTACCCATCCCTACCGAGGCCGACTTGTCTCCCGACGAGGTCATCGTACGTGTCGAAGCATCTGCCCTCTGCCACACCGAACTACACTTTGCCGATGGCACGCTAAATTTAGGAGTAAAGCCCATAACTCTCGGACATGAAGCTGTGGGTGTCATCACCGCAGTCGGATCAGACATATCCCCCTCTCGCATCGGACAACGAGTCATTAACTACTATTACGTCGGATGTGCCAATTGCCGTTGGTGCAACCGAGGAGACCAACAACTATGTCCCAATCTAAAGGCCGAACATGGATTCATCAGTGATGGTGGACTCGCCGGATATATCCGTACCCCATCCAGAAATGCAGTGGTCATCCCAGACTCATTGGAGTTTGTCGATGCTGCACCAATTGGTTGTGGGGTAACTACCGCTGTTCATGCGGCAAAGCTTGGTAGAGTGGACTCTACGCAGGATGAGTGTGCACTTGTCTATGGGTGCAATGGCGTTGGATTCGGTTTAGTACAACTACTCAAGAATGTATACGGTATTAAAAATGTGGGTGTGGTAGCAAGATCTGAGGCAAAGCGTAAAATGGCCATTGAATTAGGTGCCGATTTTGCCATTGATGGGACTGATGCATCGTCTGTTGCTGCGGCAGTTCGAGAAAAAAGACTGGTGGGGAAGGGGTGGATGTTTTGTTTGAGTGTGTTGGTACAAGAGATACATTGGATTCGTGTGTGGGGTGGGTTGGAGCATTGGGGAGGCGAGGACGACTTGTCCTTGTTGGATATCATCAAGGAGAGGATCATGAGTTTAGATGTCATCCTATCCCTATGATTGTTTATGAGCAGACTGTGGTGGGATCTGTAGGTGCGACGCTGGAAGATTTGAAGGAGGCTGTCAAGTATGTTGGTGAGGGGAAGATTAGGACTGTTGTGGATAGTACTATATCGTTGAATGAGTTTCAAACAGGTCTTGACAGGATTAAGAGTTTGTGATTGTGTGGGAAAGATTGTTTGCTTGCCTTGTCATGGTAGAAGGTGATTACTGGATAATTCTTAAACATCGGTCTGTACCTTCATCCAAGCAGAAATGATATGGTAGTTATAAATTGGAAGCATGTACTACTTGACTACTTATGCTGTTTGTGTTAAATAGGTACTAGATCATGTCTTGCATCACTCAGGAAATGTCTCTCGGATTCTCGTGACGAGACATCTTCTGTCCTCAAATTCAGAAGATGTTGAGTTTCTTTTCCGCAACACGATTCAACTCTTGCTCTTGTCTACTGTAGGGCGATGATACAGTTAAAGAAGAACCTGAAATTGATCGGTGATTGGAACAGCCAATAGCCAATGAATGATCTATTCTACACGATCCTTTTGGACCACAGGGAAAGAAAACAACATGAACAGAGATAGCTACCGGGTCGTCCTCATCCAGCTCTAGAGAGCAGAGGGCTCGTGCCGGAACGCCGGAAGTTCACTAGATCCAGATTAGGAATGTTTGCTTTGCTTTGCTTTGTAGGTGCATTCCCATTGTTCACGTACTTTTGACTTGCATGTGAAGATACGTACCTACAATATACTAAGTAGGAGTATGGTATGTAAATATGTCTCATGACCTATGTATCTCTGTGCTGAGTCTTGGATGATGGAAAGTGACGCGGATTATCCACGTCATTGCGGACTGCGAAATAGCGGAGTAACGTACGTTACAAGGTTCTGCGTAAGAAGTCAGCGGCAGCAAATTTTGGCAGTGAGAGCGCGGCGACACCTCCTTCCGTGAATGTAGACAGAGCCTCTCGAAGTGAGAAAAGTGCTGCTAGCTTCCAAAAAGCATCAGCGTGATCTGCGCAATTCTTGAACCATGGCTTCCGGGCTTTGCAACTGCAAAGTAGTGACTTCCTCGGCACCTTTTCGACCACCACCGATTTGCATCGAAAGATTTTAGGCTCCGGAAGCGTGTCAAGACCAGTTTGGAAGATACTATTAACCATTCATCCATCAATCCATCCATCATATCTGCTCATAAATATTCATCGTTCATAACACACAGTAGTCGATTCGACCTTATCATACAATAGCCCTCATCACACTAAAATGTGCAAAGTGCACTCCTCTCATCCTCTGGCGAGCCCGCCGCAGCCATCATCGAGAAAGATGAAAAAGCTCACACTCAAATCAGCAAGCAAGTTTACAGCCGATCAGCAAAACAATCATTCGTTGCCGGCGAGGTATGGAGATCACACATTTCACCGGCGATACTTGTATTTGTTCTAGTTCTTCCCATGCTATTTATCAGAAAGAATGTGAGTTTTTCGTTCTTCTTGAGATAATCATAGCTACATTAGCGCATATTATACCCAAACCATTTAAATGTCATTGTCTCTTATCTTCGCATCAGACTCCCTACCTCTTTCATAACTTGGTATGTGCACATAAGGGTATTATTGGATGCCACTACTCTCCATAGGGAGGGCGGTGAGTTCACTCTATGTACAGCGTTTATACGAATTTGATATCTATGCATTGTCATCTGACCAAGTCGATACTTGTCTTGCTCTTCATCTAATGAGCCGTTGCCGGGAGCAGTCGTCCTCTCCATCCCACCATGAAGAACATCGACAGCACATGAACGACGCTCTAGATTTTCGCCCGACTCCCACACACAATGTTGGAGTGGGTATCTTTGCTCCCATGGGATGGATGAGCAGAGATCAACTGTGCTCATGCCTTCGTTTATGAAACGATGTTCGCCTTTGCTCTTGCGGGCTTTATTCTCGTACCTTGTTACGCCTTCTAGAGGAAAGAGGAATTCTGGGGGGGGAAGGGGGGGGGGGGGGTTTCCCTGTGGCTTTACATCTTTGTGATGTGCCTGGCAATGCGAGATCTATCTTGGTTGTATGGTTTTTTCGGGAAAATAATGCATCTATACATTAAAACTCTAACCCTTTTTGCCGTCCACTCGCTGTGTAGTTACATCATTAAAGGTCTTGTCACATCTCAGCTTGACACTTCTCAAATGATAGTAGGGAGGAAGAGGAAGCGAGAATGCTCTACAGAGTACTGAGAAGTAGTCGAAGATGAAGAAAGTGGTGAAGGATACTGGAAACCAGGTCCACTCACGGTTACTGTGGTAGAGAGGCAAA
>JAHBBA010000912.1:0-53198 GCA_018806925.1 Skeletonema costatum | reverse complement strand
TCGAGCCGTGTAAAAGATGCTTCTATACTATCATGGCCAACTATGATGGGTCGCTAGAAGCTGTTGATTGCCATATTCACAGCGTGAGATACGATATGGCTGTCAACAGAGGGTTGACCCTCCTCGTCGAAGCCAAGGCTAGCGAGAGCTCGTTGCTCCTTGCCAACCATGGTTCCAGAATCGATTGGATGGTCGGAATGTTCGTTGGATTCGCAAGAAAACTTGGCGGTAAGACTTGCAACTTGTGTGAGAGTAGGCTTTGTATGTGAATGAATGATTCAATTCTTGCCTGTAATTGGCTGGTACAGAATATTGGTTGCGTGTGATATCTTTATGTGGAGAAGCTTCAAGCAGGATGCTTTCACGATTCAAAGCAACATTCACCACTTTATCGCTGCCCGCGGAAAAAGAATGCTTTTCCTCTCGCCTGAAGGCGTGGTTGTTGACTTTGGTTCAAAAGACTTTGAGTAGTAAGTGCGGAAACTCGTCTGTGTAAACGTTGTGCTCGTGTTAACGCTGTGCTCACATTCTCACGATACTCTTCGCTCCAGCATTGACGCCTGATCAAAGGTACGATCCATTCAAGTATGTCCGTACTCCAAGGCCACAAAGGCTCCCTGTGCCTTTTCCAGAACGTGAAAGGGCCTCCTGATCGTGTCGTGCCTGACATCTATTCTAAACGAGGGCGTTGGTGGGAAGTCCAGTCGAAGTTTACATACACATTACACATACATTTGAAGAGAATTGCACAGGATGCGAGTGACACCAAAACAATCTTTTTGGAGAATACAAGGAGAAAGATTGTATATTGAAGAAGTGGGATGAGCAGCTGTTGGCTCAGTTCACACAGAGAAAGATAGTATAGCTGCTGTTGGCGTGTTATGGAATTGATTATGGAATTCGTCTAAACGAGGCTACGAAAGCTCAAATATCCGCTTCAGGTAAAGGTCGTATAAACACTCAGAGGCTACGAAAGCCTTCCAATTACATAATACAGTGATTATCATCATTTTAGCTGGTCTTCTTCTTGTTCATGGCCGCAGCTTTATCCTCTTCACTCAGAGCGAGAATGTTCTGTACCGAACAGTCGTGAGAAGTGTATCCAGAGAAGCACTTGCCAAAGAGCCGATTCATGATCACAGTTTCCACGGTTGCTGCACTCTGAAAACGTACTCATACGTTCCTTCCTGGGGTGGAGTGAAATGGAAACAAGACGACGACACCAGTATTATCGGACCAAGTAGTGTCATCTCCTGCCGAGTTGGAGTTTTCGGGATCTCCATGCAATCCTTGCCAGCCAAAGCTTGCGTCTACTTCAATGACGTTAGTATTCACAAAGCGCTTCAACGTTATGTCTGAAGCAATGTCAATCTCATTTGCAGGGGAATTGGCAGAGTTCTCATCGGGGACGGTTGTGTACACCTTTGAGACTGTGTGATATTGCCAGAGTCTTTGTTTGGAACCGTACTATCGGCGCATGCATTCAAAGTCGTACCGCCAAAGATGGAGTCTGGACTCGCAGCTCCAACACCCAATTCACCTCTCCCCCAACACGAGTCGACAACAAATAGTTTATCTCCCTTCTCGACACATACGTGATTATTGTCGGGGTTGTTCTGACAACTTGTATCGTAGTTGGTGTAAATCCTGTTTGGTATCCTTGTCAAAGAAACCAACGATGCGTGTGCTAGATGCAGTGCCGCTCGAGTTGTCAGCAATCCTCGACTCGGATTCCAATAACCCATTTGCTGGAACAGTGCCCTTGGTGGTGTAGAGGAAACGTTTCAGTTGCCTCCGACAAATCGTTTGGCATCGCTATTGAGATTTGCCACGCGGGAATTCCTTACCCGGAGCATCTTTCGTCAAACCAAACAAGGTGATATGATCCAGGAGTGTGAGTAGTGTAAATGAACATCTGTTGTCAATGGGAACAAACTTTGATAGCGTGAGGATGGGCTCCAATCATGTTGTGCGAGTCGACTCCATCATTTCAACCACAACCACCGTAGTCCCAATCGGCAACTTCTAAACGTTATTGGTCAGGATCCCAATCGGAATCACCCAAGCATTTCTTCAAAATCTTTCATCTCGGAGGCAGTGAGAGGGCCATCAGGTCCAGAAAGATAACCAAGAGATCCAGGACGGACATTATCGAGCCATCCAAGTGTCATCAATGTTAGACGAGTCGGCAAGGACTTTCACAGTAATTCCCTCGCACCTCTGAGCAAAGTAATCTACCGACTCTCCAACCACCTTGGTGTGAACACCCATGGACATAGTTCCAGAAGATACACCAACAGTCGTAACGCGATTCCATCCAAATATTCGTGCAAGCTCAATCTGACGAAGCTTGCCTGGATTGCCAACGAAAGTTGAGAGTGTATGTCAACGCCCTTGTCAGTATCGATGACATCCTGAGAAACACTCAATCGCTGGAGACTACACGGTTTGGGCAATTCCAAGAAAAGCCCTCCTTGACAGCATCACAATGCGTCTTTGCAGCTCCGTCAACGATACCATTGCCTGTGACTGGGATTGCCCTTTGTAATGAAGTCCTCACCAGACGTTGTCCCAAAATCGAATGGCATTATTCGCCCAGAGAGCAACTCTGCATCGCTGGGACTACAATTCGAACCGTAGTGTGTGTGACGCGCAGCGGAAGTATCATCAATGTACAAGCGGATCAATTCATGGACGCATGTGCGCTCGGAAACAGTCAGCTCCGGCGTATCCAGGATCACACTTGCATCCCAATCGTGGAGTGTTTGTCCCATAGGGTTCGTATGAATTGCCCCATGGTCTAAAAAACGCAAGCTGTTCAATTGTCCATGCACGTTCCATGTCCAGAGCCACTGACCGAACTTGCGGAAATGAGTCATCGCTCGGCCAGTGAGGCCAGTCTTGCCAGTGAATACCTTGAATGCAACATTGGCCTCAATCCCTTGACCACCGCCAGGAGTGTGGGAGTTCGCCTTGCTTGGACAAGAAAGCACGTTGGCAAGGCGGCACCGTCATATCCAGGAAGACATTGCATTGCCCTTTCGCACGATCACACAGACCCTTGTTAGAACACTTCCATGTAGTCAGGTGCAAGTGTTGTCAATGAGATTGCCGGCAGTATCTTCCACTCAATGGATAGCGACCTCCGTCGTTCCGTAAGGATAGACAGTCGATCCTTCCCAAAACGAGTGTGTTGTAATTCTCAACTGAGAGAGATGCATACGAGATCTCACCTTGGGAGTATCCACGCGGGCCTCTTCCAAAATGGACAAGTCCTCCTAGGAAGAAGATGGAGAAGAAGGGCATTGTCATGAGAATATATGAAAAGAGAAAAAGGAAGTCGAAGGCTCGACGAAAGCGATTCATAACTCACTCAAAAGAACACATCGGCACCATGCCCAATTCCCGGTCGCAAGTAACACATATCGTGAGGGCCCGCAAATCACCATGACCAGGAGCATTGATTGGCGACACGCCAGCTCGAGCTAAGGCCGAGACCAGCAAAGTGGCCGCTATGTGACGATATATTGAACTTCATCCTTCTATCCTTCTCTGGAGAGAATGAGGTGAAAGAAAAAAGAGGTCGATCTTGATCAAATTTTCTCTCGCGCACTTTTTCCAAAATGGACCCTTCTGTATTTTTTTATGGTGCCTTGCTGGCAAACACTCATGTTTTAACCACATCGCAGAAAACAACCTGGTTGGCAATTGAATCCTCCACTACGCAACTCCATCGAGTAGAGAAATGCTGAAGGGAATGGATTCGGGCATAAGCTTCGAAGCTCGATCGTTTGGGCATGATATTACTTGCACCGTATCGTATGTCTGCAGCTCTCAGATACAAAAGCAGAGTATGTTCTTTATACATCAATTCTTAGTTGTGTTGACACACCACCACATTAACTGCACGTCTCACCAATCACCAATCACAGCTGACTAAGTTTATCCCATGCAACTTGTCCAATCGCTGCGTCCTGTGCTCCAGTACCGGTCAAATCAACAACAATTATTTCATTTCCTTCTCTTCCAGCTTTGTCACCATTCACAACCTCACCCAACTCTGCATACACATCAGCTTCTGTCATAACACCAGCCTTCAATGCAGATCTGAGTTCTCCAACTTTACTCGTTTGCTTCGTCAAATCACTAATGTACTTGGATGCTGCAAGAACATCTGGTGGTATCTCGCATTTTGTTGGCTGATCAGATCCAGATGCTATGATAGTTACTCCCTTGGGGTTAAGCCAATCCTTCTCCAATACTGTGGATGCTCCCGGTGTTTGGGTGTAAATAATGTCCGATTTGCCACAAAGCTCTTCGGCAGAGGACACAACTTCAAACGGTACTCCCAGCTCGGCCGACATTTCCGCAGCAAATTCCTCTGCACCATCGATTGCATATGCAACTCCTTTAATAGGACGCACTGTAGCCGCGGCACGTGCCATATTCTTGGCAATGGCACCACATCCGATGAATCCAACTACATCTTGTTCGGGAGATGAGCAGTACTTCATGGCAACTGCTCCGGCCGCTCCAGTTCGTAAATCAGTCATGAATCGATTCTCCTGAAAGACGCCCAAAGGAGCACCGGTGACAGCGTTTACAACGATGAAAATTCCTGATCCAGGAGGAAGACCCTTCTCAACATTTTTGTAGAAGGAGACACAAGCCAATTTTACTGTAAAGGTGGGCGTGGCTGAGACATAACCTCCCTTAATGTGGCAGTCTCCAGGACCAGCCACCGAAGATTCCTCGATCCCAATGTGCATGGGCATGGGAACATCGACCTTTCCTTTTGCAAGCGCCTTGAATGCCGCTTCTACAGACTCGATTGCATCGGCCACAGTCAAGTTGCTGGTAACAGTCTCATAATCGAAGAGACGGGGAGGAGGAAATCCTGCAGTAGCGAAAGCACGAGTCGCCACCTGCTGTTGGAGGCCTGGAGAGGAAAGGGAAGTAGCCCTCACGGACTTTCGGATGGCTTGTAGGGCGATTGATTTGAACATGATGTGAAAGATATGCTACGATGATGTTGTTGTGAGCAGGTGGATGGGAGATGCGATGGGAATGGGAGGGCAGGAGCGAGAGCGAGAGGTGAGATGCCGAAAAAAGATACTCGACTCGACTCATCAAAACGTCAGCGTTGCATTCCTTTGTTGGTGATGTGATCTTTTCAATCATCACAAAATCGTGATCAAGTCAGCAATATCGGCAGCTTTACCAATATAAGTAATAATAGATCGCAATAAGATGAAGGACTCATATCAGTTGCACTTGCTCGCTCTCCTCTCCCTATCGGCATCGGTATCATGTTTCGTGAGCCCCGCCGCAGCTGGACGCTCTAAATCAATCAAGCTCTCCATGATGATGGACCAGGCTCCTATTGTTGTGGAACCAGCTTCGGAAATCGGGCCCCTGTCGTACAACTCAGCAATGAACAATGGTATTGAGAAATTCATCTCTCAGGAATCTTCCATCATGACTTCTACTGAACTTTTGTCACTCAAAGATCGTCCTCCTCCTCCTACACCTGAAGAAATTGCGGCCAAGAAGGCAACATTTAATTTGTGGTTCTGGGGTGGTGGATTTGTTGCTCCTTTCCTTGCCACCTTTTACTACTTTGGGCTCAAGTTCTGGGAGCGATAAATTGTTTATCTCTGCTACATACGCGGCTATTTGCTTTACGAGGGGCGTGTTAAGGGTTGTTTCGTGGAGACATCGTTTATCTCCCCACTTTCTGAGGCAAAATCTTTGTGTCACTCAGTGGGAAGCGAGCACAATAGGGGGAATATCAATCACTGACAATCTGGGGAGCAATTCAAAATACAATTCGGCAAAAGAGCGTGATGCCTTGGCTGAAATGCAAAAACAATATTCGAATCACTGACAATGAGATAGATAAATAAGTGTGAATTAGAATATCTGCATATGAATCCCCCCACATCAATGATTGAATTGGTTCAACAGGTTCATGTGTTTCTTTACATCTACTCAGCTTGCTGTAATTTGCGCGTATTCTGCTCGACCTGCAACATTATTATTTGAAACAGACTCGGGAGGCCCATACAATGCCACTGCCTTATGTATCTTTACCTCGCTCGTGGGTCTATCTTCTCCATCTGTGGCAACTAGACCCATACGTTGTATAACTCCCATTCCAGAATAAATTCGGCCAAATATTGTGTGTTTTCCATCGAGAAAAGGTGCTGGTTTGAGTGTAATGAAGAACTGGGAGCCATTGGTATTTGCGCCTGCATTCGCCATAGACACAACTCCCGCTCCCACGTGTTTGAGATTGCGAGTTATTTCATCTTCAAACTTTCCACCATAAACACTTTCGCCCCTGAACAAACGATATCATAATGTGCATGTATGATGAGATGAGTTTTTGTTCGGTTACAGCAAAAAATTGAAAGAAGTTCTTTGGAATAATACATAAACATCCTTGACATCACTAGACGGTATGTATATCCGGCAAGTTTAAACTCACCCTCTTCCTGTGCCGGTAGGGTCACCGCCCTGAATCATAAAGTCCTTGATAATTCGGTGGAAAATTGTTCCATTGTAGTAGCCAGCATGTGCTAATGCAGCTATATTGTAACACGTCCGTGGAGTATGTCTGTTGGCAAGGTTAATTAACGTTTGTAAGACTCATGAAGCACAGAGTTGACACTTGATCAAAAGAAGATAAGCGATCGCCTCACCTATAATATAACTCGATTACAAAGCTGCCCATAGACGTGTCAAACTGAACATGCGTCCATGTCGATGGAGAATTAGTTGACGCCATGGTGCTCTTCCTCTGCCTTGCCTTTCCCTTCTTTTTTTTTTGGGTTGATTTTTATCCACTTTTGACTCGGCTTTCATTTTCGACACTGCGGACACCGTCTTCTTTCTTTTCTTTTAATTCGGGACAACCCTCGCTTTGGGATGAGCGAACCTGGATTCTTTCCCTGCCTTGCGTTCTCATCACTATGCGAAATTCTGGTTTTATCGCCATTTTTGCGTTAGACGTTCTCATCGCCTGAATACTCCCCTCCACAAAGTTGCAGTCTTCGCACACCCAGGAGGGCAGGCCAAGCTACAAGAACAAAGGTGTGTGCAATTATACTTACAGAAAAGAACCGCTGAAAGCCTAAGAAGATAAGAGGAGCTTTGCATATTAAAGATGCTGCAGGCTCAGAGTGTTGAGAGCCGCCGCCATGTGGTCGACGACATCGACTTGTTTCGAATGCAATCCGACGAAGATGGAGACCAGTCACAGCAGGTTACTACAGTTACGGCACATAGCAAAGAATCCCATCAATACTCCCTCAACTATGAATACAGAAGCAGAGACGAAGTAGCAAATGCAATTCTTAAACTTCGTGGCAGAGACAAGCAAGCTGAGTATGTCAGAGCCCAAGCGCAACATGCGAAGTTGCAGCTCAACCCACGACGTGATGTAAAAATCAGGAAAGAAGCGAGAAAACCAGCAGTTATTGCAGATGCTGTAACGCAATCGCATTCATTGCGTAGTGGAACCGTAGTGTCAGAGCAGGCCAAACATTCACAGAACGATATGTCAGTGGCAAGATCATTCGTCAGTATGAGCCTCGACCCACGACGTGAAGTGAAAATCAGCGAAGAAGCAAGAGAGCCAGCAGTGATTGCAGATGCTGTAACACAATCGCATTCCTCACGAAGTGGAACCGTTTCAGGACAGGAATACTCTGCCAAACCTTCACAGAACAATATGTCGTCAGCGACAAGATCATTCGTCAGTATGAGCCTAGCGAGCAGAGCTGCAACTTCTGTGGAACCACGCGAACAAGTGGTTTCTCGTGATGCGCCAAGACGTTCTATGCAGATTGAGCCCAAAACACAGCCGACGGACACTGTCACCGGGTCAAAGAAAGCAAAGAAGACAGATGGAATATTGGTAAGTAACAAATCTTTTGATCACTCTACTTTGCAAACTGTTGAACTGGCTAACTTGATATTTTTATTCCAATTTTCATTTGCATCACAGAAATCTCTCTTCCGCTGTGGAATGTGTGCCACTGAAACAGAGCTGCCCGATTTCTCAGCTGTGCCTGATTTTGCAGCTGTGAACGAAGTGAAGGACTATTCCGCTGAAGGCATTGCAAATCATGTTCAGGAGTTAAAAATTGAGACCTCAAGCCACTTTCTATCACCTCCTCCACCACGAAGCTCATACATTCATGTAGCACCATGCGATGTTGTACAGCATTCCGAGTCTATTGGTGGTTGCTCAACAATTACTCATTCCGTTGCTGGCAAGATAGTTGTCAGATACGATGCTGAAGATGTTCCTGACAATGCTGCAACTACGAAGCACTCAAATCTATCTGCCTGCACTTCTTCTTTGATGGACAAAGATAACGAGATTTGTGACGACATGGATGAACAGATGGTATCTAAAATTCCGTCTGTTCAAGTTCCTTCACATGGGCAGATGTCTGAAGCAGATTATGAGAGCCTGGGCTTGGGGTCTCAAGGAACCTTTGCTAGTGCAAGTAAAAGTGCCTCGTTGTCTTTTATGAGTGGTGTTGTAGTGAAGGGAAGCTCGATGGGGTTATCTTCAGCTTCGGAACTTGGTACTCGAACCCAATCGCAGAGCTTCTCGCGCATGTCTTCTCAAGATCAAGATGGTAACACTTTCAGTTCTGCATCTGAAGGTGCATCTGAAGAAGATTCCGATTATACTCTAACCGACGGTTCGTCTTCTTCACCTTCCACCATTGGTGATAGCTTTACACTGTCTTCATATGCATCAACAATGCAAGAAGATGATAGTATGACTTATGGAACGTCTCTTTCTAGCTCATCATCATCTGGTAGTTATTACGAATAACCACCTCACCCCTTGTGAATAATACATCTGCAACTTTACGTAGGACATAGGATTAATAATAAAAATAGGAATTGTACCCTAACTATGTGAATAGGTTGTAATTGGTTTGCTCTTCTGCCTGTTCCCCATCCCACAACGAAGATTAAAAGTATCCATGCATCCCACTTACCTGTCTAATCTCGAAAAAGCCTGTCTCCCTACGTAGCGCTTTTTGCATCCAACAATTTCAATATTTGCGTTTTGCATTCCAATTTTGCACTTTGGCCAACAGCAGCCAGCAGCCAGCGGCAGCAGCCCCTCCTCTCCCAAGTCTAATATCATGGTGGACATTGTTCGTAACGGCAGCGGTGACCTGACTACACCACTGTCTTCTCGCCAATCGAGCAGCAGCTTCGCCGCGCTCTCTTCTAAACTGGATAGCATCACGACGGAGGGATGGCTGGAGTTGTTTTTGAATGCGGCTGAAAAGCGAACCTTTTCACGATGGCAAGAAGAAATCAACGATAAGTCTCTCACCCACCGTGCTACGAAGAACACATTTGATCGGATTGCTGGTCTCATTCCTGATAATGTTGCTCCGAATGTCATCACCGCTGCTGGGTTGTAAGTAACACAAGATGTTTTCTCAAAATTAGATGACTTGAACTTTGTGATCTTCATCTAATATTATTTCTCTCCCCTTTCGCGGTGACGATCTAAAGTGCTTGCTTGGGACAAGCATGGTATGTCCAAAATTTGTACGGGGATAAATTCCCCACCGCCTGCACGTGGTTTGCTGTAGTGAACATATTGACATTCTTCGTCACAAACAGTGTTGACTCTCGCCACGCCGATAGATTGCGGCAGAGGAGTGCCTTGGGTGAACTCTTCAAGTATAGTTGCGATTGCTGCTCGACCGTCTTTCTAATTATATTGGCCACATATTGTTTGGGAGGAACGAGTAACGTAACTCAGTGGTATGCGGTTCAAGCAAGTCAGTTGGTATTGTTTACAAAACACTTGAGTGCGTTTCATCGCAATGCGGGATTACGATACAATGTTTTGACTGGTCCTGGAGAGGTAATCTTGGTGGTGGTTGTAACTCTGGCAATGAGAGGTGTCTTTGGACTAGATTGGTTGATACGTCTTTATGAGGTTACACTTCACAGATTTGTTGCACATTTGGACGACAAACATGATATTGAAATTCGCGATGGAATCAAAGATATCATCACTGACCCAGACAGGCTTGGCCCGGAAATGATTCAATTGTTTTATGTTACAATGTACGTCATCGCATTGGTGAAGACGTTTTTGCTCAAAAAGGAGCATAACTGGAGTCGTTTCGGCATCATTTTCTGCTTAATGATGCGATTTATCCCCGCAGTATTTATTCGCTGGGGTGTTTATCCGTCCACTGGTGAGGGTGAGGTGACTACGGTGGATGTGGTTGTTGATGGACTGTTTTTAGCAGTACTCACTTCTGACGTGACACTTTCTAAAATGGCAGGGAGGGAGATTCATCCTTGGGTCGTGCTTATGTCAAGTGCTGCCATTCTGAGTCATGCAACAATCATTTTTCTGGTGGTTGTCTACTACATTGCAGTATTTGCTGACCTCTGCTCCTATCTGAATATGCCGTTGATGACAGTGTGCCGGAATGTCTATTGTGACGGAGTGTACGACTTGTGTCATATTGGACACAAGACACTCTTTCGGAACGCGCTCATGTTTGGTAACCGTCTCTTCGTTGGAGTAGTGGGAGATAAAGATGCTTCTGCTTACAAACGCCCTCCAATCATGTCACATGATGAGCGGTGTGCTGAAGTAGAGGCATGCAAAAGTGTGACGAAAGTTATTCAAAATTCTCCTTGCTTTGGATTGACCAGAGAATTTCTTGATTACCACCAAATACACGTGGTGGCTTATGGCGTAGAGTACCTGGAAAGATATCCAAATCCTGATGATGATCCTTACTACTCTGTCCCAAGAAAGATGGGGATCGCTCGCCCATTGCCGCGGACGAAAGGCTTGTCTACTTCCGACTTGATTAAGCGAATCCAGCGTGCTCGCCCTGCAGAGGCTCGCAACGATGGTGGCGGAGACTCAAAGGAATAAAAAGAATAAGTTAAAATGCACTTCATGTATGTAATAGAATGAACGAAAACCCTCTTCAGTAATGGCACGATGAAACTCAAGTTTAATACGTGATACCTACTACTTATATTGTTTAGTCCGAATCGCTGTCACTTTCTCTGTCTTCTTCCATTTCATCATCATCTTCCTCTCCTTCCTCAAGGACTTCTGGCACGGGATCTTTCATGTCCAGATAGCTCTTATCAAAATAATGCAGGCGAATGTAACCATCCTCAGCTCCACTGGCATAACTACGTCCATTAGGATTGATAGCAAGAGCATTAATTGGTCCGAAATGTCCCTTCACTGAGCCAAATTCTTCCTCATACACCAAATGGAAGAATCGAGTTTCAAATTTACCAACCTTACCAGACGTCGTTGTTACACTCATGGCTTCTTGTCCACCTCCAAGTAAGATGTGGTCCTTAGTCTCCGAAATAACAGCATCGTTGACGGGACGGTCAGTCTTATATGTCTTCAAATGTTTCAAATCAACCACATCGTAAAGCTTGGCGGTGAAATCCGCTGAACTTGTGATGAAGAGAGTTTTGTCCGAGTTAAAGCTCACTCTGTTAATCTTCTTCTCATGTGGGTAGAACTCATCTAACTCCTCCCCTGTCGCCGGATCATATAAACGGATTGAACCATTATCAAAGGTAACAAAGAGAGCTTCATTGAGGTTGAGCCAAACAATGTTGGTAGCATTGACACGTTTTCCGTCTGATGTCTTGGGCAAATCAATCTCCAACCGAGGGGAGTCAGAATAACTGGATGGGTCATCATTTTCAGGGACGTCATATACCGATATTTGGGCATTGTGCTCGACGAAAGGATCGGATATGGTGGCAAACATGTTGGACCCATCTGCCCAAGCTGCTCCACGCACGGGTCCGTGATGAACAAAAGTTTTGATACACTCTCCTGTTTCACAGTCCCATAGCTTTGCAGACGCATCGGCGCTTGCTGTTACTACTCGCTTCGAGAAGCGGCATACGTCCAAATCCCAGATAGTACCCTTGTGTCCATTGAAGGTGCCAATTCTTTCTCCGTTTTCATTTCTCCAGACCGAAGGTATGTGATCCTTTGATGCTGTGAAGAGTAGATCACCGTCGAAGTTGAACTTGACGACGGTAATGGAACGCTCGTGCCCTTTTAGTAGAATTGGTCTCTGTGGAGTGCAAAGTTAAAATCAAATCGGGTCAGTGCACATGAAATCTAAACGTAAAGCATTCATTGATAATATCAACAACTGCTTACCATTATAAATATACTATGGATTCTTCTCGACTCGGTAGGGATGGATCAGTGCGGCCGCTAGATAGAGAGATCGAGGTTTGTGCTAGTGAGTTTTTTTCATGGTGAGGGTGCGGAAGCTTGGTGGTGGCGACGGACAGTGCTTTTCTCTCTTCTCCTTTTCTCAAAGCAGAAAAGAGTCGGTGTCTTGTGTCTTGGTACTACAATACCAATGGAAGATACGTGATAGCTGCAGTTTATACTTTATATTGCTTTCAATTAATGAGCTCCTTTGAGATCCAAATTCGCTGTGTCCTACGCTAAACGGTATCTGTTCTCAAAACGTAATGCGATCCAATAGAGTGCTCTTTGCACACGTCCTCTGTAGCTTGTTCACTAAGAGCCCGTTCCATCACAATCAACCTTCCTCCTTCTTCTGGTGCAAATTCAAAAGTCATGAACTGCTCTTCTTTTCTCATGTTTTCACTGATCAAATCGTTCAAATGACCAAGAGATTTCACTTCAACTCCATTGAATTTAAGCAGATGTAAATCAATCCAATGCTCGTAACCAAGGTTAGCTTCGTGTGCCAAAACCTGTGCCAAAACAACTACTTCATCACCCTTTTGCTTGAGCGGCGTGTGAACGAGACCGAGCAGATAAGACACATTCTCTGTATAGAAATCATCCCAAGCACCTTTGGCATCTAAATAGGGCACAGATAATGCTGTGAATACAAATCCGGAGCAGATCAGATAAGGTGGCGGTTTGTTATTGTAATGACTGGGAACGAGGTCTTTGATAGGAGAAACTGGGATAGAAACCTCCATTTCCTTTCCATCTCGAAATATTGTAGCGGTAGCTACATCTCCTGGAAACAGAGATGATATATAGCATCCGAGATCAACACGCTCTCCGCGTCGAAATGGAATCTTCCCGTCGTTACCAACAGGTATACCATCAACTGCCATTACTACATCCATGCTTTTCAGTATACCATATGCACCAGCGGATGGTTGGACTCGTCTCACACATACTCCGGAAATACGCTTATTTTCTCCATCCAGATTGTCCATCTTTAAGAATTTGCGATATGCTTTGTTCTCTAGGAATGATACCTCAATACCAAGTTGGCAGAAGCCAGTATAAATTCCGTTGTTCCTCCTGACGTCTTCTAGAAAATGCCGTACAACACTAGCAGGAACCACATAACCTACGTTCTCAATACTCTCTTCGTCAATGCCTTGAAATGCCACTCCAACGACTTCCAATTCATCGTTCACTACAGGCCCCCCAGAGTTGCCCGGGTTGATGGCTGCATCGATTTGCATCGCCAAGAGCCTTGCTCCAGCTTGTGCATATTCTTGCATTTCAATTCGAGACACAACTCCTTTAGTTACACAGAGTGAATCACCACCTGCAGGATATCCTATCACTTCAACGTCGTCCTGGAGCATAGGTAGGGAGCCGATAGGCATTGCAAAAGGTTGGAATTGGTCATCATTCTGAGGAGAGAACAATGAATCCACACGCAAAAGAGCTAAATCACACTCATTTCCAACTGCTTCTACGATGGCAGCATGCTTTTCATCATCACCTCTCCTTTGTACTTGGACTACACTGCCATATTCGACACTATGGGCATTCGTCATCACCCTCAAGCCTAAACCAGGAACATCTATTACAAAACCTGATGATGTTGACGTTGTCTGATGTCGCTTTTGCCAAGGTATCAGGAAATCTGGATCAGAGTGAGTAGCATAAATTTTGACTACTGCATCTAAAGTTTGATATTCTTCTTCATCGAAAAGATCATCATGATCTTCCTCAGAGTTGGCTGATCTATCGATTCTTTCGTCATTGGGAGGTGAAGATGGCCAGAATAGACCGTCTCTTTCTATTGTTGCTTTCAAAGGATGTGCGCATGAGTTATGAGCTTGTTTCCCGATTCTCGAGGTGGAAGAAAAAGCAGAGGCCGATGGAATCATCCACAGCGCAGCAGCTATCACTGCAAAGCATGATTGTTGGCGAGCGAGTGCCATTGCTCTGCATCAATATATTATTATCGATCGAATAGAAGGGTGCTTGATGCCTATTTTCAAAGTTTGTGGCTGTGGCTATCTTTATTTTATAGCCTTATGTAAAAGTACCAGAATGCAAGGTCGTATTCTTGTCGCAAACAAAGAAACGTGATAACTACAATTTGCTAGA
Organism: Skeletonema costatum; assembly: GCA_018806925.1. Classification (NCBI taxonomy): domain Eukaryota; phylum Bacillariophyta; class Thalassiosirophyceae; order Thalassiosirales; family Thalassiosiraceae; genus Skeletonema; species Skeletonema costatum. The sequence goes on along the minus strand of JAHBBA010000912.1, from coordinate 38,782 downwards.
TGACATTATTTCTTTAACCTCTTGTTAAAAAGATAATTTCGTTAGCATTTACTATCCCCAGCTGACGCAATAAATAATGATCGTGATGCATGCTGTACAACTATTCTTGTTCACTAGCCGCTTCGCGTGCTAGCGCGTGTTCAGATCGTACATATTTTCCGCACGGCATTCTGTGCTGGAATTGGGCTCACCAAAAAAGGCCAAAATTACTTATGCCCTTCTGGAATTGGGCTCACCAAAAAAGGCCAAAATTACTTATGCCCTTCCTGATTTCGGCGATGAATTTTAGGCCGACACACAAACACACAAACACACACACACACGCACACGCGAGTCACTATTAGTATATAGATAGATATCCAAATAAATCTACTATGAAAACTGAATTGGTTTGATGTGACTAACTCATGTTATCATTTAAACATTGAAATCAAATTGCATCTGACACACCAAAGAGATTCACTGGACACGCTAAATGGTGTATTTTGAGAAGTTCTTCTCTACTTATCAGACACTCCATAATCCAATGCCCAAGCACCTTTTGGAGCGTACAAACTTTTCCTCCACCTTTCAATCATAATCCTAGCTACGTAGGGGATCTCTTTCTCAAACTTTTGTTTCTCAATTTCACTACCTGATTCCCAAACTGCATCATGCATACCAACTAGATGAACACGACTCTCCAGCAACCCAAGTGCCAAGAGGACTTTGTTGTTGAATGACTTTTGTTCACTGGCTGAAACTACCTGAGAAATAGAAGGCACAATCAGCATCTCTTGTAGATTGCGCATTGAATGAAGTTGATCAGAGAGTCTTGTTGATAGTCCAACGACTTCACGAAGATATCGCTGTCTTTGTTCGGTTGTGATCGATGAGCTAGATGATGCACTTGCATTATCGTACAGTTCCTTGCCTATCTTTTCGCAGTCAACTCGTTGATTGTCAATCTTATCTATAACTTTGCCGAATGCACTCGCCATGGCAGCTGTATTACTGCTATCACTAAACGCATCTACATTGCATAGATTCTTCCGCAGCCATTTCACAAACATTGTCGATTCTATGCGATAGAGACCTGCCATATTGAAATTCACTACGTAGTCTGCTGCTGATACCAATGCTTCCAATCCTGATTCATCATTCACTTTATTGCTTGACAAGTGCGCTGCAAGTGTTTCAAGCCTGTCGGCATCTCGAATCAAAGACATGCAGTGCCATCGCCAGCCTTGAATCAAGAACTCGTTGTTTTGCCCATCTATAGACGACGCTGTTAGGAACTGCTTGATTACTGAAATTGTTCTTTCGTCGATGCTGTTGACAATTGCACCACCTCTGACATCTGTTGTAATAGAAGAATCACTTCGACATGTCTCCCCACTGGGTGTGTTCACTGCTGCAAAGCATGTAGATGATACTCCAAGATGACAAAGAAGCAGCAGAGCGACGATACGCCGTAGAAGAATAGCAGTGCACCTCATTGTGTTTTCGATATGTTTTGAGAGGAGGGTGACAAAACAGGATCAGAAGACGAACAACTACCATCATGGTGGTGATGAGCTGGAGCAGCGGAGCACCCAAGACAAATAAACTAGGTCAATCACTACTTTGTGCGCAAAAGACTATACGTACGCCATGCTCCTGCCATGCGCGTTGGTTGCTCCTATTATGGCCTGCAGCTGCGTTGACTCTCCACCGTCCATCGCCTACAGCTACAATGATGTCGTCACCATCTCGATTGGTGTGGCATAGACGTGATCTTCGTCTTGCTGACAACGAGCTGTATCACAGTGATCAAAAAACAATCTACTCTCTGTACATATTTGATCCATCGGATTATTCAACGCGACATACTGGCATCTCTGACGGGAAGGGGGGTCAACTACGTAATTTGAACCACGGACCACATTTCACGAGAAGGCTCATTGATGCAGTGCATTCGCTGAGACGTGCCTTGCGTTCGCTCGGAGGAGATCTCATTATCCGCACTGGAAACCCACTACAAGTAATACCACAACTTGCACAAGAATTGCTGATAGATGAAGTAGCATTTTCCGAAATACCTGGGCACTACGAGTTCAAACAATCAGAAAAGTTGAAGCATATAGTGCAATATGGAGGGCCGCATTGCTGCAAGGTGTTTACGACATGTTCAATAACGTTGGTGCATCCGAATGATCTGCCAACTGACCCAGATGTTTGGAAAAGATTAGCAAGACCCAATGAAAAGCAAAAGAAGAGAAGCAAAGGGAAAGCAAAGAAATTAGACAATGTCGCCGTGATTGCAAAGTCAAACAAGCAGTCTAATCCAAACATAATAACAATCGATCCGACTCGTTTCGAATGCGGCATGCCAACTATAATGGGAGACTTCAGACGAGTTGCACGTACTGCTGCCCCAGTAAGAGAGTTGTATGAGCACCCCAATCCTGAAAATATTGCAAAGGATTTCACACATGTAAATACAGGAAATATACCTTCACTAGAAGAGTTGACGAAGCCGCTGCTGGAATCAGATGTTCCAATACTTGGATGTATACCGAATGACCTCGTAATGAAACTTGTAGAATCTGCAAATGATATTCCACACAAAAATGACAACATCGAGGAGCAATCTTTGCTCCATCTCCGTAACTTTGTTCAAAAACATGCAGCAACAGCAGATAGAAGTCTATGCGACGTATCCAACAACAATGCTTCGATGCTTAGCCTTCCACTGGCTCTTGTTACGTTATCGCCACGCCAGGTGTATCATTGTGTCAAGGAAGAGCAGAACAAACTTGAAATCGAACAAGGGAACAGCCCCAGTGATATAAACTGGCTCATTTCTCATATGGAGATGAGAGACTACTTTCTATTCAACTGCTTCCGTGACGGAGCTTCGGCGTATAAGATAAATCCAAAGACACCTGTTCACAAACCAGATACTCCACGTGAGTGGCTACCATTATCTGAACACCAAGACAAGTTCATACGGTGGGCAAGCGGTGCGACTGGTTTACCTATGGTAGATGCTGGTATGAAGGAATTGATCAAAACAGGCTACACTTCCAATAGAGTACGGCAGAATATGGCTTCTGTCCTGACGAAGGATCTCAAGCTAGATTGGAGACTTGGTGCCGAGTGGTACCAGCTATGCCTTGAAGATCACTGCGTTGCAGCCAACTTTGGAAACTGGTCATATTTTGCCGGCACTGGCGGAGACCCAAAGAACCGTCACTTCAGAACAATCAGCCAATGTTTTAGGTACGATCCGAATGGCAGCTACGTACGAAAGTGGATCAACATAAGAGATAATGATGTTGAGGCAGCGCTTCGGCCATGGGCATTTGACAAGGACTGGCTAGAACCTATAGTTAACCCAGAGACACAGCTCACTTTTCATGACAAGGATAAACTGGAAAAGACAGGGAGGCTTTCAAATGGCTAGATGTTCTTGCAGGCATGCAGCAGCCTCAACTGATGCAGGTACACCGGAGCAGGTGATCAGGAGACGCTGTGTGTGTCGTTGTGTGTGTCGTAGCGACACCGTGATGGACCCGAACTCAAACTCTCCGATTTCTTTTATTTGAGTTTATTGAAGCAGTTCGCTTGGATGAAAATTCATCGTCTCAATTGTGTCATTGGATCTGACACCACTCAAGAAGGGTTTGGTTGGCTGGATGTTGCCATAAATATCAAAAGTAAACACAAAGTAAATAAGAAGAAAATAATAACACGATGACAGAGAAAGTGATTATCCTCGGTGCTGCGGTGAGTAGCTCAGCTCAGCTCAGCTTAGCTTAGCTCAGCTTAGCTCAGTTCATGTACTTCTAGTTTCTTGACAACTCAACTAACACGATATCTCTTCACTTGTACACAGGGTCGCGACTTTCACGATTTCATGAGCTATTGGAGCCTCCAGCCGAATGTTAGCGTTGTGTGTTTCACCTCAACACAGATTCCAGGAATAGGAGGAAGATTGTTTCCTCCTGAGATGTGTAACAACCACAAGAACGGAAACAGCTATCCGAATGGTGAGTTTTGGTTATGCTTGTTTGCTATTGCCTGATGTATATATATTCTCTTGTTAAAGCAAGTTTCTTACTGTACAACAAACAAAACTCGTTTCCAAATCTGATATTAGGTCTAATGATCTATGACCAGAATGACCTCGAGGCGCTCATCGAAGAGCATGGAGCAACCATGTGTGCTCTGGCTTATAGCGATATTAGTTACGACAGTGTTCAATCGTTGGCTGCCCGCGTAAACTCAAAAGGGTGCAAGTTCATTCAGGTCCCTCCTTCCCTCACACAGTTGCATTCATCGAAACCTGTCGTGGCCATCTGTGCTACTCGTACCGGAACAGGCAAGAGCCAAACTACGCGAGCAATCGCCGACTACTTGAAAAAGAAGGTAAGCAATTGTAGCTGCACATATGACATGTTTCAAGGGCTGAATTTCCATTCATACTCATTATGCTCTCTTCTCATTTTGACAGGGAAAGAAGATTGTCGTAGTTCGTCATCCAATGCCTTACGATAAAAATCTCCTCGACCAGCGCTGCCAACGATATGAGGTGCTTGAAGATCTAGTCCGATACAAATGTACAATTGAAGAGAGAGAGGTAAGTTGATCAGGCACAAGATGAATACTGCTAGAATCCACATCGTCCATGTTGTGCTGACAGACATCATGTACCACCTTGTCAGGAATATGAATTACACATCGAGGAAGAAAATTTGCTGTATGCTGGTGTAGACTACCAAATGATCTTGAGAGAGGCCGAGAAAGAGGCCGATATTGTACTTTGGGACGGCGGCAACAACGACTTTTGCTTCTTCAAGCCAACTGTCACAATCTGCGTCGCCGATGCTTTGCGTGAGGGCCACGAAGAGCATTATTATCCAGGAGAGATCAACATGCGAATGGCAGATCTCGTGTTGATCAACAAGGTGAACTCGCTTCAAAGCCCCGACCTCGCATCTTCCCAAGCTCAACATATTCGTGACTTTTTGGGCAAACAAGACATACCAATCATTCTTGGTAACTCCGTCGTCACTCCCGAAGCACGTGGCCCAACCGGACAGTTGCTTGGCGACTCCGTAGTCAAGGACATGGTTTATGGCAAGAAAGTGTTGGTGATTGACGATGGCCCGACGCTCACACACGGTGGCATGCCTTTTGGTGCAGGATACGTCCTCGCAAAGCAGATGGGCGCTGCAGAAATTGTTGACCCACGCCAAGCAGCTAAAGGTTCTTTGGTTGGCGTCTTCCAGAAGTTTCAACACTTGGAAAAGGTCTTGCCAGCCATGGGTTATGATGAGCGTCAAGTTTCTGATCTACAGGAGACTGTAAGAGGAGTTGATTGCGACTGTATCATTACAGGCACCCCGATAAACCTTGAAAATGTTATCGACGTAGGAAAGAACTGTGTGCGTGCACGATACTGCTTGCAACTTGACAAGCAGAACATGACCTTTTTGGAACTTGCTTTGAAGCCAATTGTCTGAGACCAACAGTCGCCACTATTATTACTTGCTAGATAAAGCTATTTGCTACTTAATCGAATTTATTATGGATGAATATTGTAGTAGGAATATGCTTTCTCCACCCAAGACTCCACCTCACCGCCATAAATCTCTCTGATATGCTCAAAGCAGGCCTTATTGACGAGCAAACCCCTCAAGAGAGATAACCTAGCGTATCACCCACAAGCGGACCTACCATCTTGCCAGCTTTCGTTCAGCTTCATGTTCCATTTCATAAAATTTTGAATCATTCTATTCTATCAACTTCTATCCTGAAGTCGTTAAGCCTTGAAGCAACTCTCCCCCATACTCGACTTACGCTAACACTGGTGGAAGTTGTCCACTTTTCGTGGTTATTCTCCTATTTGGAAGTAGAGGGGTGGTGACGCCGTTCAATTATTGAAGCCTTAAAGAACCCATCGCGCTGAGGAGGGGACAACGCGGAGAAGTATTAAATTGCATTACCAACCAATATTTCAGAAATACCCCCCGCTATTATGAATTTTTGGCATCAATACTAGGCATAAAACAGCTGTGTAGTATATCTGACGTCTTCAAACGATCGGTGGCCGGTTAACGTCGTATTTCATAGTACAACCAACAGGACTCAAGCGAGGGGATATCTTCGTGGTATCTTCTGCAAATATGGATTCAAAGAAGACTGCAAAAGGGGGAGCAAGAGACCTTGAGGTATGTTGTCACCGATATGTATAGCTTATACGGCGTGATGTTCGTTATATTATTGTTCTAATATTCTTGTTTACGCCCTTCAATTTAGTCCGAAAACAGTACAACCTCAGAGGAAATTGCCAACGATGACCTTATTGCTCAAATTCTTGCCAGACTAGATAATCAGGCATTTGATGCCGCGCTGCATCGGGATGCAAAATCGATGAACAACAACTTTCTCCTTCCGCCTCATTTTCCATGGCGAGATAAGTTATGCCTCCCTCAGAAGATAGCTAAAACTATTCCTCGAGACATCGACGATTTGCATGTGGTGACTCATTGTGATGATGAACTTTATGCTCCGTTCGGTGATTTCAAAGGTCCACTAGGATTCGGACGATATGATAATGGGCAGACGCGAGGTAACTACGGTGTGCATCAAGATGCGCAAGATGTTGCGCCATCGCTCATGCCCATGAAACCTGATGGCGGTAGCGCCGGTACGAAACCAAGGTTTGAGCCTACCGCAGCGGCAAGGCGTTCTGCCGACCCTGGTGTCATTGAGCTCATGGTACAGGCGCTACCTAGCTCCATTGAAGACACCGGTCGTACCTTCTCCCCTGACCGATGGAGATCAAGGCTCCTGGCAGATCCGGATCATAGCGAAACTTTCTCTCGCTTGCCGTTTAGCTGGAAGAGCGTAAAGGGCAACGCTTTGCTCGATGATGTGCATGAAAGCCAAAGTCAGATGACTAATCAAAACATGGCTGCCGGAATGAGTGCCGATGATGTTGAGTTTCTTAATTTAAGAGAGGCTCAATTGATAGCGCAGGAGAGGCGAAATATTGCCCTATCTTGTACACAAAAGTGGAAGATTTCCGTGAAAGCAGGAGGTGTTAGTAGTAGATCGACTTTATTCCCAATATCAAAGGTGATGGAATCCAACTCCGATGACCTACCTGAGAATGCGAGGAAAGTCCTTCGACCCATGTTATGTACAGCATCTCTCCCTCAGTCTATCCTGACAGGAGAAACAGTCTCCACGGAAAGGGCAGTAGAAATGGACAACGATGGCCTTGCATACAGCCTAGGGTCCTATGATTGTAGGGTCGTGGAAAAGCTATCGAATCCAAAGAAAGATTTCAGCCGATCGAAAAAGGTGGAAGTCGGCCGTAATCGTTTGGTATGGAGTAACATTATCCAGGCCGATGACCCCTTCTTTCCAACGACCCGCTCCAAAGTCAGTTACAACTCTTTAGTAACAGGACAAAAGTTGGACGAAAAGAAGAACAAACGCCAAACGGAAATAAAGGTAGGGGTGAGGATTTCTGGGAAACTGCTAATAGAAGAGGCTCTCGAAGACCAACCTGTGGCAAATGTCAACTCCCGAAAGCGAAAGCATTCGACGAGACAAGTTGAAAACGAAGCTCCTACGCTGAAACGCCCCCTTGTTCCCGAGTCTCGCACCGATGAAGAAATTGATTTAGCATTCAATACGCTTCACGCCCACGTTTTAGCACAAAAACCTGCACGTGGAGATGCTACGAAAAGTGCCACAAATGATAGTGACGTGGTCTATCTTGACACAGGAGACTCTGCACTTCCTTCCTTTGTTGAAAAACGTGACATCATATCGTCTTTGATGAAACTTGATCAGAAGAAAGCAACTGAGGAAAAGAAACGCAGAGGATCATCGTCTCAGTCTGTGCCTATTCGCCCTCGTTTCGCTTGTGTTCCCCTAGAAGATGGATTGTTACGTACTGTATGTCTACAAGCCGGTAATATGACAAGCGTAGCAGCACATCAATCCATACAAGATGCAATGACTTCAGAATCACGACAAGTATGCTCCGTATGCTGGAGTGATGACGGCGATGGCGAAGAACGCGTCCTAGACTGTGTTGATTGTGGTCTCTTGGCCCATTCTAACTGCTGCTATGACAAAGGAGAACTTTTGGCCAATGGTTCGACAAATGAAAACTCGACTAGTCATTGGCGTTGTGCTGTTTGCAAGCATTTCGCTGGGATGAAATCCAAAGCGTCGTAGAGCCTTGAAGATGCCATCGCGCTTTGACGACTGTGAAACAAATGAATCCCTCCACCACACCAGCAATGGTGACGATTCAAAGGACCAAGGCGACATTCCATGCCCAAGTTGCTCGCTATGTCCGCATAGAGGTGGAGCAATGTCGCAAATAGATGATGACTCTGATAAATGGGTGCATGAAGTTTGTCGAGTATGGAGTGGCCCAAAGGACGAGATTCTCAAGAGGTCACCACTTTCTACGGTTTGTGCACTGTGTGGAACAGGAGGTGCAGGTCTAACAAGGTGCGCTGCTCGTGGTTGTTTTGTTTCATTCCATCCCATGTGTGCATTGCTTACCTCCAAAATGGAGACAAGTCAAGACAATCATGCCGGCAAAAAGAGACGGAAGTCGCGACACAACAACGAGCTAGACGAAGAAGACACGAAGCTTTGCAATGAGTACACATTGCAATTAGTGCAATTATCCAGACCAGGAGCCACTGACGGCAACAATACCAAAGGAGAGGATGCTGCTTGCAACGTCGTGCCAATTGCTTTTTGCGGTCTACACAATCCTCGCCGAGATGCTTCATATTTCGGATGTCTTCCTGGTGGAAAGATAAAGGATTGATCAAAGAAGACTAGCAAATGAATATTGACGCTCTAGGTTAAAATTAAGGGTAAAATTTATCATAATAACCATTTCTTGAAAACCCTCCATCAACAGATATTACTTGTCCAGAGATATAACCCGCCGCAGGAGTACAAAGGAACGCAACAAGAGATGCCACTTCATTGGGTTCACCCACACGTCCCATAGGCGTTCTTTCCAAGACCGAAGCTTTGTATGCCTCATCCTTTAGAACTTGTTTGGCCAACGGGGTATTAATGTACCACGGAGTGACGCAGTTCACACGGATTCCATCAGGTCCCCATTCACAAGCCAGATTACCCGTCAACTGATTCATTGCTGCTTTGGTCATGGCGTATATTGTACCTGATTTCATGCATGTAACGCCAGCGACAGATCCAATGTTGACAACAGATGAAGTTTCAGGCTTGGTACTCGAGCTCTTCAAATAAGGATAACACAACTTCGTCAGCTCAAACACACTTTCCAAGTTTGTCTTCATCACAAAATTGTAGTCGTCTTCGCTGTATTCAGGTGTCTTCTTTCGAATGTTGGTACCTACATTATTGACAAGGATATCAAGCTTTCCTCCAAAACGATCCTCCACTTCTTTTCGTAAGCTTTCTCTCCCTTCTGGAGTTGATACATCTGCTACAATTCCTTGTACGTTTAACCCGTGTTGATCATTCCACTCCTGTAGACGCTCTGAAAGTTCATCTCCATTTCGTGCACAAGTCAAGACGCTCTGAAAGATGATAATGAGTTCGCGTAGAAGTTAGCCAATATCAATATAGATGCAATATTTTGGTTCTGATGTGCGAGCTCTAGATAGATACTTACGCATCCAAGAGATGACAATTGTGTTACAATAGCTGCTCCAATCCCTTTCGTGCCTCCAGTTACAAGCGCATTTCTAGAGTTTAGGCTCCAGAAGCTAGCAGGTGGTGGAGGAGGCACAGATAAATCACTTGTGCTTGATGCATGAGCGACTGAAAGGGCTATGGCTAGTCCTTGTAGAAGGACGAACAGAGAGATCATGATGGCTGGATGCTTCACTCTTGCTACTTATCTATCCTGCCTTTTTCATTGATAACGAGGCACTAATTGTACTTGACAGGTGCATTGCAGCTTGATCGATGATGTCATCATCGTGGACATTTTTCATTTTTGACTCAGTGATGGGCGGGGGCGGGGAAAAGAGAAGAGAGCTTGTGTGCAAATACTTTGCTGCCTTTTATTACAATACAGCATCAACAGAACTTGTCACACAGTATTCGATGTATTCTCTACCGCTTACTACCTGCCGCAGGCCACGGCTGGTATGATTCTACGGTAGGAATTCCCGTAGCCGTGAGCTGGACTTTTCATCAACACCAAACTCATCTCCGGGCCGACGCCGCTAATAGACCTTTGTTGTAGAGATCACCACCATGCAGATCTTCGTAAAGACCCTCACGGGTAAGACTATCACACTCGATGTGGAGCCCAGCGACACTATCGACAACGTCAAGACTAAGATTCAGGACAAGGAGGGAATCCCTCCGGATCAGCAACGATTGATTTTCGCAGGAAAGCAATTAGAAGATGGCCGCACGCTCTCTGATTACAATATTCAGAAGGAGTCCACTCTCCACTTAGTCCTTCGTCTTCGTGGAGGGGTCTATGACCCTACTCTTGCCTTGTTGGCCAAGAAATACAACTGCGAGAAGTCCATCTGCCGCAAGTGCTATGCTCGTCTCCCACCAAAGGCTACCAACTGCAGGAAGAGGAAGTGCGGACACAGCTCCCAGCTTCGCCCCAAGAAGAAGCTTAAATAAACATGTACTCTAATTGCATGGTTAATAGATGCCTTCGGCGAATACGGGTGTTGTTTGATTTAGCTTTATAGTGTGGATCAGCGCCTAGACTGAGTCGTTGTCATCCTATGCTGTGAGAATAAAATAGCCAAGTATGATGTATATCCAACGTCCACCTCTTTACTTCTGTTCGGACTAATCACTTAATTTCACCGTGTAGATAAACTTCGTAATGAGAGGGGGGAGGGTGTATTTGCATTCCATTCCACAGGATTCTTTTCCAGAAAAGCCTCTGATTATTCCAACGAGCCGAGGAGGTATGTTACACTCATCATGTGTTGTGTGCAAATTGTATTCCTCTGCCTAAAATGCAGGCCTACGTTCTTGTAATATCTTGGACCACAGGCGAGGCATCATTCGAAGAGAGCAGGAATGCAACTCTTTGCCCCTGAAGTGTGCCTAACTCAAGAAAGTTCAATCTCGTTTTGCATAACTGGATGATAACAAAACCAATCCAATCCTTACTCAGAGACTATTAATTATATCCCCACCCCAAGAGAAAGTCAGCATTAGAACTCAAATCTGGTCCATTATTTGCAAAGGAAGACTTGCCCACACCCACATCTTGCTTCACGTATTAAAGGTATCCAGAAACTCATTTGATCTTGAAAATGGCTCAAAGTTATCCTCTTCCAAGGTTGGTATTATGTTGTTGCAGCTCCACAGCAAGAGCAACACTATCCCAGAGCAACTCCTCCAAGACTTGCTTGCAATGCATATTGTACTCATCTTCTCTCCACTTCTCATCTCTCATCTCCTCCTTTCTGTGCGTGGCCGAAATCTTCGAGACTGAGCGTCTCGCCCACAATGATGTGTAGATGTTGTTGCACCGGATACTTCTACCCATCGCTCCATCAATGCCATAGGAGAAGAGGTCATAATATATCATTGATTACCTACAATGTGGAGATTCCAGCTTGGCATCCGCCTTCTTTTTATTGTCATCTATGCGAGAGAGAGTTTCTGTTTGTCGGCAAACGAAAGAAGTGGCGAAGAGAAAGGCAGCAGCAGTGCTCCCACTCTCTCATCATTCCAGCAATACACCAATTCAATACCAAGTGACCAACCAGTGACGCCACACGGTCGGCGAGACGTGGAAGCATCTGTGAAGGCATATTCATGGCCAAGCACCATCTTCTCTCCGCTTTGTGAGGCATGGGCGTATTTCGAATCATCCATTGGAAATACAAAATCAACAGAAAGTAATAGCAATTCGCTTTCATGGAAATACTTGGATGCATTGGTAGAGCGAGGTGGCGTGGATGCGTTGAATAATTGGATTGACGATCAATCCAAAGAAGAACAATCACCCTGGACATTCGATAATTCTACAGCACTCGCAATAGAAATTGCATCTCAAATCACTCAATCTAATGAGACGAGCCACACATTGGATAGGCAGCTACTTCCGATGGCATTGTCTCTACGTGCTCATTCTCCTCATTGTGAAATGCATCGTAGTCTGGCTCGTGATGCAGCGATTGTATATGGATTATACGATGTTGAAAAAGGAAATTTGCCCCCATCTGCCTTTTGCTTATTGTCTCGTCGAGATGGAGACAACAACATTATAGGCACGCAACTTGTCATTGACGAATCTTTATTAACAAAAGCATTGGAAGAATTGAACTCACTGGAAAGTAGTGGTGAAAATGTTGAACATGAAGACTCGCATTTGTTGACGCAATTACCAGGCGAATCGATTCACCTAACAACCAGCAGTGATGAGTTTGTAGCCATCCTTTACGGTCAAGTTGGCACTAGTGCATTTGCTTCACTCTACAAATCACTGAGAAATTCTCAGCTACACCTCATAGTACGCCACATGGGATTCATTCCTTACGAGGAGAATAATGATGCAAGTGTTGCATTTCCGACTGTGATGCAGGGATACGGAGTTCGGCTTGATATACGCAATGTTGAATACAAAGCATTTGATGATGGTCCAGCTGACGATTCAAAAGGTGGAGATGCAAAATCAGATTGGAATGAAGCAGGTCATCATCCAGAGCAATCAGCACGTGATGAATACTTGGGCGGGCTGGATCTTCATACAATCCTTGATCGGCTGCAGGTTGATAGCACCAAACCCCTAGCAGCTGACATTCATGCTCTACAAACAGCTGCTATTCGATCTCATTCGTTTCAACTTGGTTCTGAATCAATCATTCCACCAGCATGGCAACGTCGCTCGCTATCAATGCAAGCAGCAAGCCTAATTGTATCATCTCCTGATCCCCTAGAAGCGTTGAAAGGGGTATCACAAAACCTTCCATCTGTTGCACACTCGTTGTCAAACATTCAAATCAGCGAGGAGTTTGAAGCACTAGCAGAAAAGGCAACCGATCTAGCAGCTAAAGTTGGTGCAGTATCTCCTGGTTGGGGCGATGCCGCATTTGGATTTTATGTAAACTCACGTGAAGTCAATGTTGAACGCCCATCTTTCAATGTATTTCAACTCTTGAATGTGTTAAGAGAGGAGGATGCGATATTGCGAAATTTGGAACTGAGCATTAGACCTTCGCTGAAGAAAGCTGCACTGGTTCTGGGGAGTGATGAAGATGAAGGCAGTAGTGCTGAATGGGCAGCCTTGCAATCTGTTCGCAAAATGATGGACATGGGAGCAGATAAATTGGCAGAAATAGGCAAGAGTGGCGACTTTAGCATGATGAATCCCATGGCAAACGAGTCCAATGAAGAGGATGAAATCGAAAGTGACTTTGATGAGGAGGAAGGGTCTCAAATCTACAGAATTGATGTTGGTAGAGGGGGAAAAAATGCGGTACTATACCTCAACGATATCGAGAAGGACCCGGAATACAGCTCGTGGCCTACTTCCATGCAACAGATGCTATATAGCGCTCAATTTGGTGGGGCACCAACGGTTAGGAGGAATTTGTTCACAATGCTTTTAGTAATAGATCCTGCAGATGGCAACCCCTGCCCTGCGCTTGGCGCCGTTGCGCAGCTACTGAATGCACAATTTCCCCTACGGTTGGGTGTATTGATTGTCAACAAAGATGATGTGGAGAAGGGGCTGTTGTCAGAACCTCTTCCCTGGGATAATGGAGATCGGCCATTTCATGCAAGTGACTCATTTTTGCTGCTCAAGCACATCACCAACAAATATGGTGGTATGGTCGCAATTTCTTGTTTATTCCAATTTTTACACGAGTCTGCTAAGATGGATGACACCATTTCAGTGAAAGAATATGTCAGTGCGCATGTGTCACTCTTCGTCCAAATGGGAGTTCTTCACCAAGGTCTTATAAATAATGTGCAGGACGAGTTGATGAATATACTCAAAACTGGGAAGGATCCAGAGAACGCAAATTCAAAGAACAAAAACTTGGGCTATGAATCTGCTGTTCAGTTTGCAAAAGACAAATTGATTCGTCCTGGGATGAGCTTCTTCAATGGAATTCCGCTACCGGGTGATGCTGCAACATTTGAATCTAGAGTAAATACAATTCTTCGGGACGAACAACATCACATTATGGAGTTAGCGATGAAAGGAGTTATTACGGACTCTACTCCGAAATCAATTTATGCGACAATCCTCTCAGGAGACAACTTGTTCAATCAATACCATCCATTGCTAGATGAATCTTCAGGCGAATATTTCATCGCCTCTCCCAAATCAGATGAGGCATCTCTTCTTCTTCTGTCTCAGTCAAAAGAAGATTACAGCAATGTCGATGCACTCTTTGTCATTGAAGCTATGGTAGATTTGGACGACTCAGCAGGTATTGATGCAGTTTCTTCATTCCTCGAGGTAATCAGTTCGGCTCCAGATCATAGTTGGCACGAATTCAAAACTGTGTCATTAGCTGCGCGTATTGTGCCTACCGGAGAATCTACTTCTTCTGCCTCACAAATATTGGGAAGTCTATTTTGTGATGCTTCATCTTTTGACGCAGCGGATCTCAAAGTTGTGGTTCATCACATCCAACAAGCTAAGTTGGAGGATGCAGTAGATTCCAACTTCTTTGACAAAGTTGAAGGCTTGAGTGCGTCTGTTCGCAGAAAAATGGCGGCGGCGATTGAAGGAAAACAATGTCATGGTGCAAAGCATGACAGCAAGAATCTGTACACCGCTAATGGGCGTGTATATGTTCCTAATGGAAGTCCTTTGATCACTCTGGATGACGTCAAGATGCTTGTCAGTTTAGAACTCGATCAAACTACAGCAATAACAAAATTGATCCTCAAGAACCTGCCTTCGGTTTCTGCAAGTAATGATGATAGTCTTACAGGACGCGTACTTCATCATGCAATCAGTAGATCGGCAGCTGCCCTGAATGATTTTTTCTCATCATCTACGAAATCAGAGGGTGTTTCATCTGCTCTGACAGCAGATCTGGATTCATCATCCCCTGAGGAAAACCCTCTCTTCTTTTCTTGGAACAAGGATACAGCATCAGAGAGTTTCCAAGTAAGTGTTTGCAGCCCGTTGTTAGCTTTACTGCCATTTTTGTCAATCGAAGCTAACTAGCCTTGTCACCACTGTATCACTCATTTTCCAAAGGTTGAAGTCTCGGTCATCTTAGATCCATTAACTGAACCGACTCAGAGAGTGGCCCCGCTACTCTTAGCAATCCGCGATGTGTTGAAGCTCCCATTGAGGCTCATTATTGCGCCTAGGCATGTTGTTGGCAACGACGTGCCGCTGAGTAGCTACTATCGTTTTGTTGTCGATCCTCTTGCTTCTGCATCCAATCCACCTAAAGCAAGATTTGAAAACTTGCCTACTAACCATCTTCTTACCCTGAGAATGGATGTACCAGAGCCGTGGGATGTACAGCAGGCACACGGTGTTCAAGATGCTGATAACTTGAGATGCGACGCGCGGTTTGGCTGCGGGGACGAAGGTTACATCCTTGCTCGTGATAATAGAGCAGAAGGCTCGGTACATATCAAGCCAACAAAGGGCCTTGTCGAACTGACTCAAATAGGTTACAATCTCAAGAGTCTCTTACTTTTTGGGCAGTGCTATGATGTGTCTAAGAATACCCCTCCTAATGGCTTACAGTTGACCTTGGATCGAATGTCTTTAGATGAAACTGAAGTAGCTGAAATTTCAGTCGAGCCAGATGGATCAATTGGATCTCAAGTTAACAATATTCGGCCATCAAGTGATCATGCCGACACTCTCGTCATGAAGACAGCTGGGTACTTTCAGCTGCGCTCCAACCCTGGAGTTTGGAGTCTTCGAATTGAAGAGAAATCTAGGGGATCAGAAATCTATCATCTAGTTGACGGAAAGGTCTCAGCATCAGGCCAGGTATCACCAGCGAAATCATCCATTGAACGAAAATCAAAGACTCTTGTTGCAAATGATTTTACTAGTCCTTTCCGAGTGCTCTTAGTGAAGCGCAAGAAAGGATTTGAAAAGGCGAAGCTTTATCTTGATGAAGCTGATTCTACCGTTGTCGATAAAGGCAGTAATGAGACGGTTCACGTATTTTCACTTGCAACTGGTCACGCCTACGAACGCCTCCTCAAAATCATGATGTTATCTGTAACGAAGAGGACGAGTGCTCCAGTGAAGTTTTGGTTGTTTTCTAATGTGAGTTGAGATCTTTGATCGTTCATTTCATTGTTGTAATGGTCGATGTCGTACCAAACATCTTCTCACCAACAAATCTTGCAGTTTCTTTCTCCTTCATTCAAGTCGTCAGCAACATACATGGCGGAGCAAATTGGATGTGAGGTTGAATTTGTCACATACAAATGGCCTGAGTGGCTACGTGGTCAAAGTGAAAAGCAACGAATCATTTGGGGCTACAAAATCCTCTTTTTAGACGTATTGTTTCCTCTCGATGTGAAGAAAATCATCTACGTTGATGCCGATCAAGTGGTGAGGGGTGACTTGACTGAGCTGTGGAATCTTGATTTGAATGGTGCTCCGTATGGCTACACACCTTTCTGCGATTCTAGAGAAGAAACTTTGGGCTATCAATTTTGGAGAACAGGATTTTGGAAATCACATCTTGCTGGGAAACCGTATCATATCTCAGCACTTTATGTTGTTGACTTGGAACGCTTCCGTCGTGAACTTGTAGGTGACAAGCTTCGATCAATATACCAGCAATTGTCAGCGGATCCGAACAGTCTTGCAAACCTTGATCAAGACTTGCCTAATTACGCTCAACACGACGTTCGGATTTTCTCCTTGCCTCAGAAGTGGCTGTGGTGCGAGTCTTGGTGCTCTGACGAAACAAAAGCTGAGGCAATGACTATTGATTTATGCAACAACCCCGAGCACAAAGAGGCCAAAATAAGCATGGCAAAGAGGATCATCAGTGGTGACTTGTTTGAAGAAAGTTGGGAGGAGTTAGATGAGATGGTCAGGAATTATGATGATGAGTTTAGCCAATTTGAATTAACAAAATTATAACATGGTCGATGCAGCAATATTTATGTAGTCATCAACCCAACTAATTAACTGAGCACAAGGAAGCAAAACAATGACAAGGGCAGTAGCAAAGCATCGAATCGACTAAATAATCTTTCCCAGTTGCCTCACACTCCAATCTCCAGTTGCCTCTCTTCTCTAACACCATTCACGATTCAAGAGTAGATAACAACCATGGCATCCCTTTACCTCCCAGCACCGACCCGATCGGGCAATAAAGTTGGCCCCGCTCCAAGTGGCAACAGCAGTAGTGCTATCGTTTCTAGTCAGGACGCAATAACTCAAAAAAGCGGCAATGGCAAAGGAAGTCAAAAGAGGCGAGTGCCATCTTACGATGATCGAGTTAATTCAGCCATCCGCTTCTCGAAGCTAACACCCGAAGAGCGCAAACAGCCACAAAACAAACAGCTCCTCTTCGTACCTCGATCAGCCGCTGACTTCGATGATGGGGGGAGCTTTCCTGAAATACAAGTTGCCCAATACCCACGGCACATGGGCAATCCTCATTTGGCGAAACGGAATAATGCGTCTTCTTCTGTTGGTGGCGGCGCAGCAAGCAACAATAATTCTAGCGCTCCCAGTGGCCGAGCTATTATTACACGTGACGTCTTATCCGCCCAAGTTGATGCGACGGGGAAAGTGTCTTATGATGCTATCGTTACGGGGGGGACGAATAAAGATAAAAAAGTATACAGCAAAACATTCGGATTTGAGGGGATGTCGACCATCAGGAGAGGAGATTGCTCTCCCCTCCGAAGAAGAAGAGACCTCCACCGCCGAACGAACACAACGTGCACTTGCTGCCTTGATTTCTACAAAGGTGGCCATGGACAAACCCACGGGGTCTGCAATCATGGCTGCCACAGACTCGGCTACAGCACATGAACGCACTCAGTTTATTCGGTACACTCCCAATGAAAACGCTCCTGGGTATAATCCCCAAGCATCTCAGCGTATTATCCGCATGGTCCCCAAACAAATTGATCCTATGCAACCTCCCAAACATATGCACAGAAAGGCACCTAGAGGTCCAGCAGAGGATCCTGTGCCAGTATTACACGCTCCACCTGAGAAGTTATCCAAAGAGGAACGGGAGGCGTGGAATGTTCCTGCCTGCATCTCCAATTGGAAGAACACACGTGGTTATACAATTCCTTTAGACAAACGATTGGCTGCTGATGGACGAGGATTGCGAGATGATGCAACAATTAATCCTAATTTTGCAGTCTTGAGTGAGTCACTTTACGTCGCGGAACGGCAAGCAAGAGAAGAGGTTCGAACACGAGCTGCAGTTCAAAAGAGATTAGTGTTGGATCAACGACAGAGGAGGGAAGACGAATTGAGAGAGCTGGCAAATAAGGCGAGATTGGAGCGATCTCATGTGGGAGGTAATGCCAACAGCGGTGCTGCTGCAGCTACAGCCGGACTGAGTGGAGCTGTGTCTGCGCAGACTGGTGGATCGTACCGTGCCGCTGACGAAAATGATGACGACTCTGTTGAAAGTATGACACAACGTAATGAATCATCGTCTCCTCCTGCAGCAAAAGCGAGCAATGTAGAAGACGAGCAAGCGCGTATACAAAGGGACCGCCTCAGAGCTGAGAGACGACGAGAGCGAGAGAAGGAATATCGTCTAGAACGTGCTGGAAAATCCGTCGAGGATGACAACACAGAAGAAGAACTCAAGAAGAAGCGTCGTCTCGAGAATGATCGTGATGTTTCAGAAAAGGTTGCACTGGGAACACATACTGGAAGCGGGGGAGCAGGAGGGGTAGATTCGCGGTTGTATTCGCAAAATGCTGGATTGGACTCTGGATTTGGTGCAGCAGATGAATACAACACGTACTCACGGCCCATGTTTGATCGCGAGGGTGTTGCCAGTTCTAGCATTTACCGACCGACCAGGGATGCCAATATGGAAGATGCCGATGCACAATACGACAAATTGAAAAGAGGTGCTACAAGTAAGTTTGCACCTGATAAGGGTTTTGGGGGGGCAGATGGTGGAGGGGCTACCGCTGGCGGTGCATCGAGGAATGCCCCTGTTCAGTTTGAAAAGGGTAATTAGTGTAAGGCGGCATCAAGAGTTATTAGCCTGTTATTAGCGCATCTACTTTGTTAGTTACAAGTAGTAGTTGTTACAAGAAAGGGACTCTGTAACATCCTTTATATATAAGACTGCATCAAAAGGTTTGACCCATTTCTCTTTTCTATTTTCCCTTTTTCGAAATGGCAAAAAAAGATGGGTAAAAGTGCTAAGCAAATGCAATATGAAGGCTTTGTGTGATGTTGGTGTATGTTATATCGTTGAAAAGGTCTATAAAAGGCCTTTCTATATAGATGCATACTAGTTTCACCAAATTTTGCATACGGCTGCGCCAACGCTAGCTTTTCAACACTTTTGTGAGAGTTGTGTCCTTCGGAAACGAGAGACGAGAGAGAATGGGTCAAACCTTTTGATGCAGTCTTATATATAGCTTTTATACACGCTGCCTCGCCGGACACGGCGTATCGGGACAAAGGACCAGGACACCAGCCACAGAAAAGATCCACCATCACGCACAAGCCACAAACATCACAGAACATAATCCATCATAGGTACGATGTTTTTCAACTTAGCTGCCTGCAGCCTATCGCTGCTGGTGCTGTTGCAGTGCTGGACTCTATTGGTGTGTGGCTTCCGTCTCACTCCATCATACCAGCCACATCAAAAACCGAGCTCTGACACTCTTTTCTTCGACTGCAGAGGATGATGCACGCTGCTATGGACCACTAAGCTCGACGTTCACCGAATTATCTGATGAAATGGGTGGATCTGGACGTGCCGCCGTCATTTGGGATTGTTTAAGGGCTGGCATCGATCCTAATTTGTATTACAGAAACGACAGTGGCATTGATAGTTCTGACAAAGCAATAGTTGAATCCTGGCTTGAAGCGATGTCGGCAGATTTTGATGCAAACGATATATCTCTAACCAAAAATGATCTGCTTGGGAAACGAAAAGACCAAGGATTAGGTGCAGATGCTCTCTCGAGGCTACAAAAGCTAATGAAACAATGTCGGTCCTCTGCTGCTTGTGCGGACGACAGCGTTACAGAATCTATACACACAATTGAAAATTCGATTGGATCCATATCGCACATAAAAGTAAGTGCTGATGGCACTACTAAGCTCTTGCTTCGTTTAGCTCGAGGGTATGAGGTTGAGAGTGTTATCATCCCATGGTTAGACAAAGGATTCAGTACTGTGTGTGTATCATCGCAAGTCGGTTGTGCACAAGCTTGTCGGTTTTGTGCTACAGGGAAAATGGGCAAGATGGCTGATTTAACTGCAGAGGAAATACTATGCCAAATCTACTTTGCCAACAAAGTGTGTCGGATTGTCAGTAGTATAGCTGCAGCAGGCGATAGCGCTACAACACTCCCACCATGTGACAATGTCGTTTTGATGGGGATGGGTGAACCAGCGGATAATGCTGTGGCTGTTGTCAGGGCAGTCTCAACAATGGCCGATAGGCGGATGTTTAGTTTGGCACAGTCCAAAATCACCGTTTCAACAGTTGCACCGAATCCTTCCGCCTTCACCACTCTTGGCTCATCTCCAGCTGCTTTTGGCTTGGAGCGTTCACGCTGTAGACGACTCGTTGAGGAAAGAATTAGTACCTACAACAAAGTTTAGCATGGAGGAATTGAAAGAAGGTCTTGTTGAGGCTTTAAAATCTCGCTCAAAGAAACTGCGTAGGACAATGTTGGAAGTCGCGCTAATTGATAGTGTTAATGACTCTGAAAAGGATGCAAAGTTGCTCATAAGCTTAGCTCAATCTATAATGACTGATGTTGAAGGGTCAAAAGTTGTAGTAAACTTGATTCCATTCAATGATATTGGCCACCCAACATATCGAACACCTTCTATGGAGAAAGTTTTGGGATTTCAGAAAATTATAACCGATGGTGGCGTTTTGTGTTACGTCAGAACTACCAGGGGGGATGAAGAGAATGCAGCATGTGGTCAATTAGCAACGAGTAGAAGTAAATGAGATAAAAATGGAGATATCGAAAGTCTCCTCTGCTCTACGTTGAATTGGTGCTTTAGCTCGCAAGAATCTTCAATATGTATAGTTTATTATAATGATTAATCATTGAAATTGGTACATAAGTACAACACTTTTGAAAGTCATTTGAATGGATCTACTTTTTTGCTGAGCGAGATGTCTCGTGTCTGATGTGACAACAAGCTACTTATGTGTTTCGCGGAGTTTGGCGAGCGAATATGTTTCTCGTAACCAAGCTCTACGAGAAAGGTCTTGTCTACTCGCTGATTATTTCCCTTTCCTTTGATTTCATCGCACATCCCACAACACAAAAAACAAATCCTCATCAAGACAATTCATACACATCTTGTCTCAACATGTTGGCTTACCCACTCGCACTCACCGCTCTCCTAGCTGGCAGCGCTGCTGCTGTCCCCCGCTCTACGAGGCAAGAGTTCATCCGCGCCATGCGCCAGCAAAAGAATCTCGACCCCAAGATCTTGTCCAACGCTGCTAAATCCAGCGCTCTCAGGAAAACCATCTTGGAAGAAGCAACCTTCGTTCCTCCAGGGCGTAAGCTTGATGAGGCTGAAGCTGAAGCTGATGCCGAATCTAACGCTAACCAGAACCAACAATACTACTACAGTCAAAACTACATTCAAGGGACCGATGATGCATACAGCTTCAACACAGATGCTGACTGGCAAAATAACTGGGGCTTCGATGCTTCCCAGTACTCATTGTCCTACGAGCGTTGCTCTACTGTCAAGCACTTTGATGTCGAGAAGGCTGCCCAAGAAGATGCTACATCTCCATTCCGAACACAGCACTTCGCCGTTCTTCGATTGTGCCCAACTAAGTCTTGTGACCGCCCTGACTGGTACCTCGAAGTAGAAGATGGCCAGGTTGCTGAAGTTGAGCCCGAAGACAATGGAGAAGTCTACGGTGCCAATGGTAGGGGGTGCTCATCCAACTACGGAACTTTCATACTTGATGCCGGCAGGTACTTGCAGTTGATGGCAGAATACGAGGACACCCAGTTCGACATGTACTGCAACTACTGCGAACATTACATGCAGAAGATGTACGAAAAGTGGGTCAACAACGGTGGTCAAAATCGTCACCTCGAGTTTGAAGAGTTCAAGAATCATCCTGACTTGGAACGTATGTTGGGAGGATATGACGCCGAGTGGTATTCTTGCTCAGTATATGCCAACGCCTGCGGAGGAGACTGGCGTCAAGATGACTACGCTGACTTCCTTGAGTGCAACGAAGTGCAAAAGAACAACGGCATGGTTGCCTACACTCAAGCCACATGTGCTGAGGATGGAGAAGCCATCACAATTGGTCTCTACTCTGATGATTCCTGTTCAGAAGACATCACGAGCAAAGTTAATATTGCTAACTGGATTGGCGAACAACTTGATGAAGATGAAATGGCCCATTATTACAAGCGAATCAATTCTGGAATGGCAGAATTGATTGAAACTTATGGAGGAACAACCAGTGTGGATCCGGAAAGTGTTTGCCTGCCATGTTCAGTAGAGGTGAGATATTCTTGCGTAAAGGTTTTTTGTTTTGTGCCCTGCTTCATCATATTAACACTGTCCTTTTTCTACTATTTACAGAACCAAGCTTGGTTTTTGGCAGATGATGATGTAACTCAACAAGCTCAGAAAAACCAAGAGGAGGGAGCTTATCAGTATTCTCATGCCAGTCAGGGCGAAATCGCAGATGTTTGCGATGCCGTCTTCATGCAATCGGCTCGATGTGACAAGACCCTCAGCAAATGGTGGCAACGCAAAAGAGATGCCAACTATGCTGAATCCAACGCCTTGCAAGACTTGTCCTGCGAATTCATTGATAACATGCGCATGGGCAAGTACGATACTGAAGGAAACGTCATCATGGACGCCAACAGGCTCTACAAAGAGGATGGGGCACAGGGAATCAACGGCAACCTTTACGTTCAGGAATACGGACAAGGCCTTGCAGAAGTCTCTCCTATGCAAATCTTCTTCCTTGTCCTTTCCATTTCTGCGTGTGCCATCTTGGCTGCTTGGTCTTCCACACTTCACAAGTCCTTGACCAAGGGTGGTCTGAAGTGGAAGCCTAATCGTGGTGTAGGAGCTGAAGAAGATGAAATCGCTCGTCAAAGCAGCGGTATTCTTGTCGGGCGCTCTCAGAGCAACCACTCTTCTTACTACATGTCGTAAGCATTGTATTTGATACAAGTGATTGACTTTGTATAGAGTAGGATAGAGGATTTTTTTGATGCAAGTGGTATTTGATACAAGTGATCGACTTTGTTAGAGATTGAGTAGGATAGTATTGGATACAAGCGATTGAGTAGAATACTTGACGGAAGAAGCCAAGAATGATTTTGTACAGCCTATTATTATTTGGATAACTATATGTAACTTAAATTAGGATTAAATGCCGGCGGAGTGTCCTCTCTCTGTCGGCAGGTTTCTTTCACATGTCTTATTTATCTTTCGCAGACATGTGTTTTTTCGCGTCTTCAATATGGGAAAATTTGGCCAGCATCCAAAAATCAGCGATGTGTTCGCAGCACTTTCACAAACTAGAGTAGAGGTACACATCCATCCTCATCCTCGGCTCACAACATACGCAACCTACCAAGCTAACATCACAACTAAGTACCTCCGTCAAACCAAAACATGCTGACCTATCCTCTAGCACTTACAGCTCTCGTAGCTGGCAGCGCTGCTGCTGCCCCCCGCTCTTTGAAGAAAGAGCTCATCGGCGTCATGCGCAGCCGTTCTCTCGATCCAAAGATCATGGCAAACGCAGCCAAAACTTCCAGGACACTCACCCAAAGCATCAAGGAAAAAGCCATCATGGTTCCTCCAGGGCGTACGCTTGAAGACGCTGCGGCTGATAACAACAACAACAACCAGGACTACTACTACAGTCAAAACTACGTTCAAGGGACCGATGATGCATACGGCTTCAACACAGATGCTGACTGGCAAAACGACTGGGGCTTCGATGCTTCCCAGTACTCATTGTCCTACGAGCGTTGCGCTACTGTCAAGCACTTTGATGTCGAGAAGGCCGCCCAAGAAGATGCTACATCTCCATTCCGAACTCAGCACTTCGCCGTTCTTCGTTTGTGCCCTGCAAAGACCTGCGATAGCCCTGACTGGTATGTCACAGATGATGCTGTAGAAGAGGAAGCCGAAGAGAAAGATGCGGAAGAAGAGGAGGCCGAAGCTGAAGAGTACGCAGAAGTCTACGGTGCCAATGGTAGGGGGTGCCAATCCAACTACGCTACTTTCCTACTTGATGCCGGTCAGTACATGGGTCTTATGGCAGAGTACGAGGACACCCAGTTTGACATGTACTGTAACTACTGTGATCATTATATGCAACAAGCGTATCAAAAGTGGGTGAATAACGGCGGTCACCGCCACCTCGAGTTTGAAGACTTCAAGAATGACCACGAAGTACAACGTATGTTGGGAGGAGACATGGCTGCTTGCTCAGTCATGTCCAAGGCATGTGGCGGCGGCTTTCAAGATGACTACGCTGACTACATGGAGTGCTCACAAGTTCAAAAGAACAACGGTTTGGTCGCCTACGCTCAAGCCACATGTGCTGAAGATGGACAAACCATTACGATTGGTCTATACTCTGACGAGGAATGTTCCGAGGACATCACCAGCCAGGTAAACATTGCCAACTGGCTCGGACAAGAAATCGACGATGAAGACATGGCACACTATTACAAGAATGTTGCGTCAGCAGTGGGGACATTGATTGAATCTTATGGTGGAAAAACTAACGTGGATCCTGACAGTCTCTGCATGCCATGTGCAGCCCAAGTGAGTATTAGTGTAGTTCTCTTGCCAGCGTCCTCTTTCTGCGTGCGTATTCTAATCAATTTTACTTATCTTTTTGCAGGACCAAGCTTGGTTTTTATCGAATGATGATGATGGTAGCAGCAACAGTGGTGGCGAAATTGCAGAAATCTGTGACGCCGTCTTCATGGAATCGGCTCGATGTGACAAGACCCTCAGCAACTGGTGGCAACACAAGAGAAATGCCAACTATGCTGAATCAGTCGCATTGATGGATGTTTCTTGCGAATACATTGATAGCATGCGCATGGGCAAGTACGATACTGAAGGAAACGTCATCATGGACGCCAACAGGCTCTACAAAGAAGATGGGGCACAGGGAATCAACGGCAACCTTTACGTTCAGGAATACGGACAAGGCCTTGCAGAAGTCTCTCCTATGCAAATCTTCTTCCTTGTCCTTTCCATTTCTGCATGTGCCATCTTGGCTGCTTGGTCTTCGAGTCTTCACAAGTCCTTGACCAAGGGTGGTCTGAAGTGGAAGCCTAATCGTGGTGTAGGAGCTGAAGAAGGTGAAATCGCTCGTCAAAACAGTGGTATTGTTGTCGGGCGCTCTCAGAGCAACCACTCTTCTTACTACATGTCATAAGTATTGTATTTGATACAAGTGATCGACTTTGTATAGAGTAGGATAGAGGATTCGAGTTGGCACTTGAATAGCAACGGCAGAGGACAGAAAGGTCACAAGCCATTGTAGTGAAGGATTTTGTACAGTCTATTTTACGTTTCTCTTTTGAGATTTAGTCTCTAGCTAGAGGTAAACACTAGAACTATATGTTAGAACTTCACGCAGGATTCCAAATACAAGCCAACTCTCACTAGAGTGAAGAATAGTTGTGTTCTCTCTAAAATTGAGGTTGATGTGCTTGAGAGGTGGCTCTGGTATTTCATAAAGAATTACGAAACTGAGGAAGAGGTCAACTTTTGCCGCAAACTGTTGGATGAGTACCTAAACGATGAACAGCAGAACTTGCATATTGGCGAGGTTGACAAAGCGGATAGGCAGCTCATGTTGGAGTTTATTACTAGCTCATTTCAAAATCACCGCCACAAGTTGTTTGAGTCTAAATTCAATTGCGCGCACATGGGAAATGTAACAACTAGTGCAAGCGAAGCATATCATAGAGGTTTGAAGAAGGCTGCTCTTGGTCCAACTCCAGGCTGCGACTTGTGTATTGCAGCAAAGAAGATAATTGATCTTGCAAATTTACGCGAGGATGAGAAGTCCAAGAAGGCAGCCTTCGACGCAAATGCAACTTTTGGAAAGGCAGACGACAGAGAGCGAACGGTGCAGGAGTTTAGTACGTTTTTGCAATGACAAATTATCAACTGAGAGTGAATCCTCTGATGATTACCTCCAGTTTCGTACAGCAGAAGACACCTTCTTAGTCAAGTGTGACTATGATAAATTTGATTTGGATTTTGACCAAGAGCTGGGGACAAGTATTGATCAAATCAATTCACTATTTGACAATGAGGATAGTGCTGCGAAAGAAGAGGAGTTGGACGAGGCCGAGACGAAGAAGCTAGATAGGTTGAAAGAGAGGTTACTTGGTAACTGCACCAGTGTAACGGCCGAATATAGAACTATGCTGCATGAAAGTATGAAATACATTATTCCTCGGTTCGAGCGCACAAGAGTGGTGAATTTAGTTCAGATGCCAGATGGAACATGGGTATTGGTGTGCTCTTGCCATTTATTCAACACGAGGAGGTATGCTTGTCGACATGTCTACCGAGTGCTAAAACGGCATCCTACACTGAGTGATGCGAATGTGAGATGGCAGAATGGGTACTGTCAGCATTACGGCCGAAACGATGAATTGACAGATGCATACATGGATCTTCGCTCAGCAGAATTGCCAGGAATTATTGTCACTGATGAAGAAGTCGCTTCCATCAAGTCAACTACGCGTGTTGGATCTGGTGATCGAGACGAGGATTACTTCTTGCGCAGTTACAAGAAATTGTACCTCAGGGGCTCCAATACATTTTGGCATGAAAATTCCGAGAGACTCCGCCACATACTTGGTGATTCAGTTTGCTGTGTCCCTGTGAAACCATCGAGTGTGGCGTCGACTGCACCCATCAGTAAAACATCATCAACTGCCTCGCACAGTCAAAACGGTCCCACTTTTGGAGAGAAGCCGTCGACCAGTTTTGGAGCAGCAAAAATGGCACATCATTCTAGCACTTTTGCTGTTCCTAGCCAGAGCCGTAGTGATGATTGCCACAATGATCCAGAAATGCAGATAGGTAATTGCGACTTCGTAAACAATCATCCAGTCGATGTAGATGACTCACACAAAATTGATTTGGCTACAAGTTTTCACCCTCGCTATGTGAACATTTGCAACTACGCAGAGAGTGCTGGAGACAATGGGATTGCAGTCATGGCGAAGCATTTCAACCATTGCCAACGTCGATTCTTGAACTTCTTCAACAATTCAACAATTAGTGAAGATCAAGTTGCAGCGGAGAAACCTCCCAAATCAGGCAGTTCACCATATGTTAGATTCAAGCATCCTTTTGAGGTGATCTGTCGAATGGCACAACGAACAGGGACAGCAGGGATTGAAGTAGTGAGCGATGAATTACTTGTCTGCCAACAAGAGTTGGTTAGTCTTGTAGATGGAAAAAAGCTGAGCACGAAGAAGAGCGACAGCAGGCGCAGAAAGGTGACTAGTCCACCGGGGAAGTCAACACGAAAGAGACCAGGCGAATGGCCCTGAAGATTGATTCTTTCTGAACCTTGCCAGTATTTATTAAGGTGTTAATGCATTTATTTGTTAGTTATTTAATTAATATTTTCATATGTATTACAGTAAACTTGTTATTTAAACTTATTATAAACTTGATCAAGATATTGTAGATAAGATTATTACTCTAATAACATACAAATGATGCAGCTATATTACCCTCACTGTCTCCCGGAATCGTCACTTATCGTCACTAATGGCAGTCATACGAAGGTGTTATATTGGTAGAATGTACTGATATTGAAGATAGGAGTGGATAATTAGCCATTTACCACCGGGGATACTTTCATATTTCAGTAGATTTCATGCCTTCTTATATTTCACTCAATGCCACTGTAATACTCATTTCTGTCACTATCACCGGCTATTCGTCGACGGCTAATACCCTATCCTATGGGGTTGTCATGACAGCGTTATAAATTGATCTTTACCTGTCCTATATGGTGCCAAACGATGACGTGACGAACTTTACGGAAAAATTGATGCCGCTATTGTGATGGCGAATACGTCTGTGAACATTAAAGATCGAAGGCTTCCGATCACACCATTCGATTCAGCGTGAAAAATGGGTCTTCTTACTATGTTGTCGGTTTGTTGTATCATTATTTGTTGCCATTGTTGCGGCGTACGTGAAGAGCTTCATCTTGTGTATCTTGTGTATCACACCGAAGACTTGGATGAGAAGTGAGTGCCGAGCAGTGCCGAGCGCTCTACAGGCAATTCCAGAGGGGGCAGGGGGGTAGCCCGTTCGTCTCAATTAAGGAGGCGTCCCAAAAGCTGTCATATCTCGGTTACGCGATAAGGTCCATTTGGTTCGCATTCCCATCTACAAAAAGGTGCTGGTATGAAGCTACCCATAATTAATATTTAGTCTTCTCTCTCTCTAGAGAAGTGCCTTGAGTTGTGGAGGAAAGGAAGCTCAGGTGGCATCAATCTATCATCCTCTCTTCGTTCTTCAGCATGGAGAGTAGGTAGGTACGTACTTCACGGAGAGATAAAAAGGCCAGGCCCCGCCACTAACAAAACTTATACGCACAAATTAGCTAGCAAAACCAACTTCGCGAAGCGCCATCTGAAGATGAACAAAACATCACCTCATGTTTTGCATAGAACATCGGCCTACAATGAGTAGAAGACAGAGACACATAATAAATAACACATAAACTAATATATTTAATTAGCGTTCGCCTGTTCTATTCCGTCCGCCATCACGTCTTGCTTTTTGTACCAAGCCTCGACAAATTTGTCGTATCTTGCTTTCGTCGCATCATCAAAGTTGTCGTAATCTGCATCGGCCACATCTCCTGCGATGAATGCAAGCTCATCGTAGGTTAGATGTTCCGAAATATCATGCTGCTCCATGTTAGGAACAGCATATTTCAACTTATTATCTGCCCCACCTTCAAGATCTAACCCATCCTGCACCTCCTCAACAATCACACCTTTTGCAACTCTCTCCCTTGGTTCAATAGATGTCAAGTCCAACGCAGCACCACCATCCTCCCCGTCACCGTAATCCAAACGGCACGCCTTCCTCACACCAAAGCTCAATCCATTCCTCTCCTGCACAAACTCATCTCCACCATCACATTCTTAAAATACTTGTATGGTGTGTACGTTCTCTCTCGCATCTCTGGTGAATTGAATATTGTTTTGCCGGCATCATGCCGTACCTTGCGCTTCTCTGAACAGTTGTTGCGCAAATGGAAGTTCACACAGTGCCTAACCTTCCTCTTGTTCACACCGTATGCGTAGGCAAGGTCAGCATGCGGGGTAAATCCGTTGGGCCATTGCTTCCGATCAAAGAAAAGGATGATGCGTTCCAATTCCGATTTGATCCTCACAAGTTTATTGTTTTCCAATTCATTGAGGTGTGATTTCATTTCCCCCTTCTTCGTCCCCTTTTCGTATTTGTCATATTCGCCCTCGTCAATCCTCAACCATGCCCTTGGCTTGGATCGTCCATTACGTAAATGTACCAACAGTGGATTGGGATGATGATCATATTCGCTCCAACCTCGGCTTTGAATGATTATGTGTTGTATACCCCGAGGGGAAGTAGGAGGTGTTGGTGGTTGTGTTAATGGACTTGTTCGCTGTTGAGGTTGGTGTGATGGTGCTAGAATGGATGGACGAGCTACATCTGTGCCGTTGGTCCGTCGTGCAGTTGTCACAAGTGGATTGTAGCTGGTGATGCGTAGACGATTGACATTCTTCTCGACCGACCCGTCCATGCAATATCTGATATCAAACGCCGAGTCGGGGTGGTCTTTTTCGACGTAACCGTTTCCGCCTTCGCTATTTGGTCTGCCGACGAAATTCTGAGGTGCAACGTGAACCAATTGGCCATACAATGGAGGAGGCATGATGACGGTTGGTCGTTGGCTTGTCGTTAATTGCGATGGTTTCGACGGCAGATATTGATGGATATACGATGTGATACAGAGATATACGGCCACCCATACACATCCATAGGGCGTAGGGAGCAAGGGGTGGGGCTGGTTGCCGTGTGAACTTCTGGATTGGGATGTGATATGGCCGTTGCGGATCTCATGGTTGGGCTGTTTGAAAAGAAGAGGATCTGTTTGAATCGGCTAAAAAATTGAAGGTAGGAACTAGTATTGCTCTACGACACTAACAAACCGTTTTTTTTGCCGGGCCTTTTTATCTCTCCGTGAAGTACGTACGCTAATACCTATATTGTGACGCGGCAGCGGCAAGCTTCGGGCTTCGTGGCTGTGGTGGGTTGGATGGATGGAGTGAGAGCATGGGTAGGTGATAGGTACTTGGATGTGGATAGGCCTAAAACTTTTTACTGTTGTGTTACGTAGTAGTACTAGAGCAGATGCCAGCTGCACTTATTCTGCATTATGAGTTGCTTCAGGGCGGTAGTAGCCCTTTCGTGCCAATCTGTCTAGTGTTTGTTGCTCCAAGTTGGTCCTGATTCTGTTTTCGAAGTCAATAAGGCTTTCTGGAACGTTGAAAACTCGCTCCAAGTCAAGTGGCTTTGTCAGAAAGAGCCCTTTGCGGGTTCGTACCCTAGACAGGACAACGTAAACCCAATTAGCACATCTATAGTCCCACTCACTGACAATAAGTGTATCCTTGGACATACCCTGCAGCTTATGCCCAGTTGTTGCCACATTGGAGTTGACGGGGATTTGGGTCACTGTGGCATTTCCAACTTTGAAGTTGTTCTCGGTGGTTAGCCCTTTGACAATGTTGAAAGTGATGGTAGCGGTGAACTTCTGGGGGGCAAGCCTGAATCGTTTCGCTTTCCCTTTGGGTGGGTCTGGGAAGTGTTCAAATTCCACCCAGGCAACGTCATCTATAGAGACCGTCCAGACTTTCTTACCTTCCCAATTCTTCCACCTACGTCTTTTTCCGTTCTTGAGTTTGACGTTGATGCATTTGCAAAGTGTTCCATTGCCCCGACCTTTGCTGAGGTCGTCATTAGTTATGCACATGTGGTGCGATCCGTGATATAATCGTAGGACGGGGTCAAGTTTTGCACCCTTGGTTTTGAAGTCAGTCGATTTGATGTCATTGTCGCCCAGTTCTGTAGTGATGATGTCGTGCAGAGCTTGAGAGATTTTCCTTTTCTTTCCGTTCTTTGAGTTCCGCTTTCGTTTTTTAGTCTTTCCTCCTTTGCTTTCTCCTGATGTGCTAGCTTCTTTTTTGTTCGAGGAGGTAAATGAAGCTTCTATCATGAGGGTGTGGTCCGGGGGATCTTCGTCGCTGTCTACGTCAGGATGAGTGCTGAGGATGTGTTGTTGGAAGTGTCCTGCAATTACACCATTTCGCTGCTTATTGGTGCCACACGCGTAGGATATATTGGGATCATCACTGGGCGGGACGATGCCGTTTTTTGGATTGATAACGCGCCTGTTGATTTCCTCCCTGTCAGCTAAGGTGTCTTCACCCATTCTCATCCGCTCTAGTATCCTTCCGTATTCTGGATCGTCTTTGAACCTGTGACTGTTGTTGAGGAAGATTGCGCAGTTGAGAGCCTGCTCCCATGCTGTTGCACTGGCCGACCCCGAATATAGTACCTCCCCCTCGCTGCAGATAGGTTTGAGTTGGTGGAAGTCGCCCGAGAATACGATTGATATACCTCCAAAGATTTTTCTACGGCCAGTTAGTTTCTGGAGCTGCTGATCGAGCTTTTGCATATCACTTGTTTTGAAGAACGATATTTCATCAATGATGAGGATTTTCACATCCTCACGCCAAATCTGTCTCATGTTATCATCTAACCGTGATTTGTTGAGGTGCGCTGCGCCGTGTATGGTGCTCCCCCCAAACAGCGCCGCTGACGACCCAGTCGTGGAGGTAAAGTAGAAGGTGTAGTCATTGAAGGCTACAGCAACAGCCATGCAGAACTTGTGAGCGAATTCCTGGGCAGCATCAAGGGATGTACTCTTTCCGCATCCTGCACCTCCCGTTAGCAGCATTAGTAGCTGGTCAAGCCCTCCTCTGTCCTCTAGTTCCCTTTTCAAGTCATTTCTCACGGCAAGATCTTCATCACTGAGTCCCAGCGTGGCGCCCAGAATGCCCCCTAGTCTTGAGTTTGCGTCCCCTCCTTCATTTATCAACTGGATGAGAAATGTGCAAGAGATGATCTGGTAAGCAACGTATTGTTTGTCATCCAGGTATCTCCCGCTCTCATTCGCTACTTGTTGCAACGTGGGGATAGAATTTGTTGCGTTCTTCTCTTTACTGCTGGCGGCATGCACAACAGCTTCATCCCAAAGCCTATCAAAGTTAGCTGCAATCTCATCGTCCGTCATGGTAAGAGTAGTATCATCCCTATCTGTGTCCCACCATGGCCTGTTCATGTTCGTGCTCTCTTGCCGATTTCTTCCGCCGACTAATGTCCCCTGTATGAAAGTTAGCAGTTGCCCATATCTTGTCGAAGGCGAGTTGGAAGCAGGCGAATTTCGTCGTGTGGTTGTTGTTGTATTTTCGGTCGTGGAGGAGGTGTCACCAGCGTTATCTGACGTATCAATCAGAGTTTCTCCCGGCGCAACAATGGGCTGCACAAGTTTTGTTGCATTCACATTGGCTCTGTCTATCAGTGTCTTGTGAGATCGTTTTGCATTTTGAGCTAATGGTTCCAGTATACCATTGTGAGTGTCATCATCGTCATCATCGTCATCAATGCAATACTCGCTGAAGTCAGCATCAAATCTGACCTCGTCGTCAATATGAGCTCTCGTCCTTTCTCCTGTGCTTTCGGGTCTTTTGGTGCCTAGTGCGAGGGGATCGGGTGGGCGTTTCATTTTGGATTTGACTGTTTTGCGAGTCTGAATGTTTTCCAAGATCTTCTTTCCATATTCCCACATGCACTCGGCAGGTGTTTCGTCCTGGCTGTCAAGCTTTGCATCGTAACATTTAGTTCCGCCTACGGCCATGAACTTTTCCCAGTGACTACCATTGAATTTTAGATCATCCACGGCAGTGATGGGAAAGAACATCATGAGAGCCTGTTTTGCGTAGTTCTCGCGATACCTTGCTGTGTTAAAACTGGGACTACTGTTCCCTATCTCAAGCAGCTCCACATCGCAGAGCCTACCATTTCGCATCATGATTGTTGGGATGTCGGGGAACTTGCGCTTTGTCAAAAAGGCATAGCGTTTGCCTGGATGGCCGTCCTGGAACTCGAATTGGATACTGGACTCTTCTTCATCATTGTCATCGCAGTCTGCATTGCCGGATATTTCCAAATCCTGTTCTCTGTTGATTCGTTTGAATGTTTTGAACCCCTTCTTGTATTTCATCATGTATTCATAGTAGCAGAGTCGTTGAAGCTCTCGCGGGCGGAACACATAATCGTAAGCAGTGGAGTCCGGCCATCGCTCTATTCTTTTTTCTATTTTGTTGTAGTTCTTTCTGAGAATGAAATTGCATTCTCTTCCTTCAAGATAGTCTTCAAGTTGCGTCACCAGCAGGTTTTCTTCACCATGTGAATACGTGAATCTAGTGCCTCCTTGCGATATGAGTAGATGCGCCATTGTGGGGCTTACGACATTTCGTGAGAGGAGTGCATTGACGCCAGTCATCACTCTTCCAAGACCCTCGGCGTGGCACTCATCCTTATCATATCTGCGCCATTGTCATCACATCTGACTCTGACGCTTGTTCATTTCCATCTTGTTCTTGTTCCTGTTGACTCTTTCTTTGCTGTTCTCTTTCTTCTGCGGCTTGTTGTTGCTGTTGTTGGGGAGTATCTTTCTTCTCATGATTCTTCTGCCGAACGATCCATGTACACGGAGCAGGGCCTCTTTGTCTTCAGCTTGAGTGTCTTTGGACTTATATAGTGTGCAGTAGTAAGTGTGGCTCGCATCACCAATTGTTACATTTCGTGTTGCACCCAAGTATACTTGACATTGCTATGTTGTGTGCATATCAAGAACTGGCTCCCGATTCCCCGTTTGGGGATTACAGCATATTGTGACTTGAGTTTTGTTGTACCATCCAAGTAGTTCCAACGCACATTTCTGATCTGCTTGCTTGTCAAGTGATCTTCTTGCTCGTCACGGTCATCTTTACTGTCACCTGCATTGCTTCTTGATGTGCTGTCATTCTGTTGGTGCTGTTCTTCATTATCTAGATTATTGTTTTGTAGTGGGTTGCTGCGTTTGGTTCAATGTATCAAGCATTGTGTCATTGGTCGTGGATAAAGGTGGTGTCAGACGCCATCATAGGTAGCTTTTGCCCTGCATTCGCAATCATTCCTAAAGCATGTAGCTCTGTTGCACAAGTGATCATGGTCGTTCAATATCGGTAGTGGAGCGTAGCGTGTGCTACGAGCCTGCGTTTCTTTGAGCCATGCAATGTCTGCATTATTGGGTCCATCATCAGGTATTTCTGCCTTGAGGGCTTCTGATGGCATGCCCTCCTCATCAAAATCATATGGATGACGTATTGTAATTCGATCTAGCCACACTTTTTGTTCCATGTTTTCTCTCCTGGTGTATTTCTTTTTTGTGGCTGTATGTGTTTCCTCCTCATCATCATAATCATTATTTTCTCCTTTCATTCCTTGCTGAAGTTCCTCCTCCTCCTCCTTCATTTGCGGATGTGTTGCATTTCGTCGCCAGTGGGCTATAGCCATTTCCATACATTGTCTTGGGGAGAATGCTTTGTGACACTCTTTGCAATTCAAAAATTCACCATTGATGATAAGACAGTGATCTTTGTGCCTGGCCTTCCTCAAGAAATTTTTATCTTCACTTTCTTTGAAGAGATCACTCACTGGTTGTGTCCTTAATATTGGCGTTGTCTCCTTTCCGTCGCCCACTTCACACACGTGTGCCACTGTGTAATCAGGGTAGCTGGCACAGATGACACTATCCACATACTGTATAAATATGTCTCTTGCTTTCTTCCTCTCTTCTTCGTCATCACTGAACAATGTTTCACGACAGTCATTGAAGTGTTCTATCCATATTTGCCAATGGGCATGAAGAGTCTTGCGCGCCTGCTCTTCATCTGTACGACTCCAAGCAAGTGGTTTGCCAAGAACTCCTACTCGACCAGTCTTTGTTTTTGTATTCCATCCGATGAGGCACTCAGTCACTATTTGCATCAAGTGCTGGTAGACAAGTGAACACGCACCAGGGTACAAACTGCGATATTTCTTTCGTAGGTCAAAGTGTAATCTGCATTGGTGGATGTGCTCTTTATCGTCCAAGTCTCCTAACGGCGGCAATACCTGTTCCTCTCCAGCATTAACGAACAATCCCACACGTAATGTATTTTCATCACAAGGCGTCGTAGTGACAAATAAGCTAGACTCTCCGAAGTAATCACAAATGGCAAAGTGTCGCCTTCGGTTCTTTTTTGCGGCTTCTGCACTGTGCCCTATAGGTTCGCAGGATGCCTTGATAGTTTTGATGTATTCTGCGGCGGTGCCTTTTGGATCTTGCCCTGTCTGGATGCAAAACATGGCTTGATTGAGGTCATCTATGTCAAGCGTGGATATTTTTTCTGCCAACGTGGTGCCGCAGTTTTGTGATTTGCACTTGATGATTGCCTTGTTGAAGCTGCGAAGCCTGCCGTGCATATGATTCAATATCAATAGAAAATCTGCTCGCATGAACTGTTTCAACGATAGCCTGCTGTACAGCTTGAAGCATTCCAGATAGGATATGCGAGTCCTGCGAGATTGCTTTGGACCGCCCTGGCCGAACGGGAATTGAAGTGGCGTCACATTCTCTATTTCCAACTCCTTGAGGTTGGCATATTCTCCGCCACTGACCAAGAGTGTGGGCATGGTCCGATCTAACATGGAAGATACAAACTTTTGGTTCGTTTCATAGACTCCAGTGTCTTCGTTTGGGTCGTGATTGCTGGCAAAATGGTACGATGCAGCTGCGAATGTTTGCTCAACTTCTGGATTCATCTCATTGTCGGTATTGTTTGCGTTTTCTTTGTCTTCCATAACGACTGGTTGTGGGCACTCTGATGGCCGTGTCACATTTGCGTATGCAGGATGTCCCGACTCTGTTACAAACCAATCCATCAATTGCATCATCTTTGACGTATCAAGTTCCGCGCGTTTTCTCACCAGTTCCTTCTGTTTTGGGGTCATTCGGCCGTTCAATACAACGTATACCATTGGATTTGATCCTATCTTGAGAAAGTGATTCATCACGGAACCTGTATGTGTCAAGTCCATCTCAAAGAAACTGTAATGCCCTTTGATGGATTTGTGAGCCCCGGCAGAGTATGCGAAGAGGTACGCATAAGGACGTATTGGCGCAAGCAATGCACACATTTCTTCTGTGATCTCCTCATTCTTTAGTATGCGTGTTGGCACTTGCCCGATGGCAAATCCATTGGCGATCGCATGTTTTGGGGGGTTGTCACTCCTCTTATTCTTCATCGAGTTGTAGCAGTTGAAGCATGTGCTGTAGTGTACATCACCTGTACTAGCATTGGTTGTCTTTGTCGCTCGCGGAGATAATAACAACCCCTCTAATCCCTTGACTTCGTACTGCTTGATCAGCTCCGCATGTAGTTCCATGTCGTAAAAAGAGTTATATTCCTCAATGCTGAACTTTGATTTTGTGGCCATTACTGCCTCCTTGTCAACTTTGTGCACTGTCTCACATCCAAATATGACTCTATCGCAGATGAGGCATACAGGAAGACAAAACGCATCCACTCTCCCTTCCACCTGCATGGATTTCTGATCGCATTTGATGGCATGCTTCAACGATTCTCTGATCTCAATTGGAAGCTCGATGTCTGCTTGGTTGGATGTAGATGTAGATCTAGTACTACGATTACAGAACTGCTCGTTGCGGACCTTTTGGGCACTTGCTGATTTCTGTTGGATGTACTCAAGTTTCCTCTGAGCAGGAGAGTATGTAGCGTCGTGTTGGAGCTTCCTCCGAGCTGGGGAGTACGTAGCGTCGTGTTGGAGTTTCCTCCGAGCTGGGGAGTACGTAGCGTCGTGTTGGAGTTTCCTCCGAGCGGGGGAGTATGCAGCTTTGTGTTGGAGCTCCCTTTGTGCTGGGGAATACTTAGCTTTGTGTTGAGCTGGGGAGTACTTCGCTTTGATAGAATCCCTTTTTCGTTGGTAGTTTTGTCTGTTGATTTCTATTCTTGACTTCATCTCCGTAGTCCGTAGTAAGGAGTCGTAGGGAGTATGGCTCTCTAAAAAAGTATGAGATGATCGATTGAGTAGAGCTTTGGCTTTGATCTATCGAGATGTCGTGGGATGATAAGCATTTGTAGATGAGTCAAATAGTACTGAAGATGTCTTTTTTGATGTTACAATATTGGCTTTCTAAAATTTATGAGCTATCTTTTTCACATCTTTTCTCTGGGCCACAACTGCCTAATGTATGTTAAGCCACTGTCTTGTGTAGGTTAAGCCGAACTGTCGTACCTGTACTGTCTAGCGTTCGTTAGCCATAAGTATGTCCAGGTCCAGAGTAAGTACGTTACAATACAGTAAGCCATACTTAACTGTCTAATGCTAAGCAAATGTAGTATGAAGGCTTTGTGTGATATTAGTGTATGTTATATTGTTGAATAGGTCTTTAAAGTGCCTTACTAAATAGTTGCATGCTATTTTCACCAAAATTTGCATACAGCTGTAACAACGCTAGCTTTTCAACACTTTTGTGAGAGTTGTGTCCTTCAGAAACGAGAGACGAGACAGAATATGTAAATCCATTTGATATTTGATGCAGCTTACAGTACCCTTATGCTAGTCGAAACAACATGAACTGCTATTGCGGACCTTGGCACTTGCTGTTTGCTGTTGGATGTACTCAAGTTTCCTCTGAGCAGGAGGAGAGTATGTAGCATCGTGTTGAGGTTTGAGGTTACCTTTGAGCTGGGTTGTAATGACGTGTCCTTTGAGCTCGGGAGTATGTAGCGTCGTTTCGGAGCTTCCTCTGAGCTGGGGAGTACTTCGCTTTGATAGAATCCCTTTTTTGTTGGTAGTTTTGTTCGTTGTCAAGAAAGCTTTGAGTTCTATCGAGCGTGTTGTGGGATGATGTTGGGGTCGGGCGACGCATGTAATGTACATTATGAGCATAGTAGGAGCTTTCTTTTTCACATCTTATCTAGGCCACAACTGTCCAATCATGGCTCCGAGAGCGTCTATGAAGAGCATTGCTCTTACGGAATATTCATCCGTCTTGCTGTCTGGCGACCCTTTCCGCAATAAAAAAGACCGTACGATAACAAGTACCCCGCTGGTCCGTTTTAGGTAGATATCTAATCTGATTAACTTAGTATATATGTGTGTTAAGCCATGACTGTCTTGCGTAGGTTAAGCCAACTGTCCAGAGTATGTTAAGCCTAACTGTCCAGAGTACATTTCACCAACTTGCATTATATTGTTCAAAACAAGCGAATGTTTGAGACAAGACAGCATAAAAATATGATTGCAAGAAATAGTACAAGCACCAAACTCAAGACGTTTACATGCAAAGATGCTAAGTTGAGGCAACTCCTTTTATGGCACCAACATCACAAG
>JAHBBA010000911.1:0-92387 GCA_018806925.1 Skeletonema costatum | reverse complement strand
AGAAGAGGAAGAAGGATGTAAAGTCTCAGAAGAATAGGAAACAATATGAAAAGAGGAAGAGGAAGTCAAAGTCGACGCAGGCTGCAGTGAAACCCGAGGCGCCTCTGTCGTTTCCAGATCATATTAGCTCTGTAGGAGTGGGGCAATCCAGCATGAGGGAGGATGTTGTCATGGCGGATGAAAATCAAGAGTTGAAGAGCGGTGATGGGGCGCCTTTGTCAGAGCCTGCCTGCCCCCTTCTTCACACATGCACGCCCGTGGTGCTCCCTATAAACCAATCCAACTTTTCCTCCAAACGCTTTGACACTTGATCGAACACACTCTCAAATATGAACGCATCATGTTCGGACTGTGGAGCCGTTGGGTCCTTCGATGGCCCTTCTCTTCCTCCCTTCTCCGATATCGTATCCTTATCCTTCCCACTCTTCATCAACGCCCCCCACTCCATTCCCCACCCGGCTCCCCACCTCGCAATTGTGTGTCTCTTGTTTTAGGTGGGTCAAATCGAAGAAGTTGTCATCTAGCCTTGAAGAGGGGGGTAATATAATAATTTCAGCTAGGCTGCACCAACCCGACATTTATGTGAACGGAGGCCTACTAAACAGAGTGTGTTTTACACTACTAATTTCACTAAGTTTTGAAGTAAACCCTGTGTTTAGTCCATGTACACACAAATGTCGGGTTGGTGCTGAGATTTGGATGTCGCAGGTAGCTGAGCAGACGAACTTAACCGTAGGTCACCCCAAAATGTTCCCCAAAATGGTCCCCAAAAGGGTCATTTTCAGCGCAATAGTTTGGAGGGTTCTGATGGGCTCAGTGATAGTGTAAGCACATCAGAACTTAACTAATACCGTTGCCTCAAGTGCTTGAGTCGATATTTGGTCTCTTCAGTGTTGCAACTGCCTCTACTAGGGCGTCGTGTGGCCATGATTGAGGTAACTCGGCTGCGGCCAAAAAGCTAAAAAAATGTCGGACCAATTTGGTCTCCAAAATAATGAATTGATTCCTACGTTGCAATTCTACAGAGGGTTCTTCGCTCTGGTCTCTTTTTCCTCCTCACCTCCAATTCTGAGCTCAAAAAGATCCTCTCCATGATGGTCTCTCCTCCTATGCCCCCAACACCACACACGAAATGAATACACCTATGATGTGATGATTATCTCGAAGTAGATATTATTGGCTACGTGTCTGTTGTTGGGATTACTAGGAATCATCGTCTGTGAAGAGAAATAATACTCACCATTAGTGGCATAAAATCACCATATTTCACTCAATCTACATATACTTTGGCCAGTCAAGACTGCCTCACTGCAATATACATACGTCATTTACTCAATATATACCCATAAAACATTTGGGGCGTCTTGGGTGACTTGAAATGATTGATACCTCTCTATTTTATTGCTTATTTACCCTGTCGAATAAATGTCCGGATGACATCTTTGGTCACTTTGTTGACTAGCCGCTTCGCGTGCTAGCGCGTGTTCAGACCGTACATATTTTCCGCACGGCATTCTGTGGTGCGGGTGTGATGTGCGATTTTCTATGGACACATATCTCGCCCGTTTGATTAACAAAAAAAACACCCGCCCCAACTTCTCTTTGGGCTGGGGGCTGGGACGAAGGCCTCGAACTAGAGGTATCTCATACTTAGGCTAGATACAGCCAAACGACTCGAATCAAATCCATAAAGCCTTCCCTTCCGGAGCCCCGTCGAGGGCTTTAATCAATAATACGAAAACGAGCATCTTGATTGCACTCATCACGATCAACAACCTAATGAAACGATGACAAAATCGTTTCAATTAATCATGAAGATTCCATGGACTATAGTGGGGCGCAATATTTTTCGCCAGTACTTGAATAGTATTATCACGACATCTCACTGTAAACCACCCTCATCTTCATTACACCACTGGAGTTCATCAACCACTTTTGGATTGACAACATTAATAATACTCTGCTTCAATGACGTCGAAACGTCTTCGAAAGAAGAAGAAGAATGATCGCAAAGACTCAACAACAAACTACCGAATCAAGAAAGATGATGTACTTTATTCTCAGAACATTTGTAGCATCTTTGGAAGAGAAAAGAATGGATCCGGATATACATTCATCAAGCTTGATTACATGGTCAACATGATGATATTAACATTGGATTACCTATCATCCAAAGCATTTTGTCGGACCTGGGAATGGAAATGCATGTAGGCAGTGTGGTAGATGGAAAACGACTCAAGTCAAAAACTGAATGTATATACTTTCCACCTCATGACTACTTCAAACGAGTGAGATTGGAACAAGGAACACGTCAATTACCGACTTCGAGCTCAGACCCTCAACTGCTACCTCCTGAATCGCAAGCTACAGACGAGAATAAGTCTGATGAAGAGAGATTCTATTTGAACTGCGAGGAGACGAAGGATGTCGCCATGAACAATGGAACCTTTGTCACGTTCACTGACCTATTCAAATATCTTGGAACTCACCTTCACTTCACTCTCACTGATGACTATGACATTGAGATTAGGATGAATAAAGCAAATCAAGCCTTTGGAGCCATGAGAAAGTTCTTCGAAAGAGAAGAAATCGATCTATTCACAAAATATCTCGTCTTCCTTGCCATACATATTAACATCCTACTATGGGGTGTAGAAAGTTGGGCTCTTCATACGAAACATATCAAGAAGCTACAAATATGGATAAACAGGAAGATTAGATCAATACTGAGAATCTCAATGCACCAAGTCAAAAACGAGCGAATTACTGAAGAGGAGCTATGGGAACGCTTCCATAACATCTCCAGTGTGCAAGTCATGATCGACTCTCGTAGAATGAAATTCTTGGCAAAGGTAGTACGCAGTCAACGCCTTGCTCCCGCACGTCAGATGCTGATTGCATACGTAGATAATCCGAGACCACAAGGACGTCCTATTATAAGCTGCAAAGCTTCCATGATTGAAAGTCTTCAACGTTTCGGCAAATACAATGGCCTTCACATCGATGACAAGGGCTCCCTCAAACTTTGGTACGTTGAGGCCTGCAACGACCCATTCTGGGGGAATTGTCTCGAGAGGTTCAAGCGACAAGATCCAGATGAC
Organism: Skeletonema costatum; assembly: GCA_018806925.1. Classification (NCBI taxonomy): domain Eukaryota; phylum Bacillariophyta; class Thalassiosirophyceae; order Thalassiosirales; family Thalassiosiraceae; genus Skeletonema; species Skeletonema costatum. The sequence continues at coordinate 89,286 of JAHBBA010000911.1, read as the reverse complement.
AAAGTACCACCTGAGCGACCTGCGCATCCTGAATGCCCAGACGAAGAGGAACATCATAGATACAACACTCGAAGCTCAACACAACCTCCTCCTCCAACTCCCCCAAGGAACCAACCCCCTTCTCCGCCCAGAAATCCGAAGCATGATTCTACAAGAGATGACAGGAGTAGAGGATACGATCCAGAAGGAGTCGGTCACAACCTCCGAGACTCATTAGGCATCTTCGGTCTAGGACCAAGTGCTGTATGGATGGAAGTTAGAGCAGAATTCCGACAATTCTCACGCATCTATCATCCCGACAAACACAACTCTACTAGAACCAAGATGTCAAATGACGAAGCCAAAGCCTTCTTCCAGCTATTCAACAATGCTAGAGACTTCCTGGAAGATCACTTCAGGCGAACAGGACACATGTAAAACAACAACAACAAATAACGTTCGGCTATAATGAGTCGTAACATCAAGAGTGAGAACTCACTAAACATCAAAAATGAATGACCTGAGCTGCATTGCGCAACTCAGATGCATGGAGGAAAACGTGGGTAAAGTTGTTGACGAAGTAACGCGTCAGGCTTTATGAACAGCTTGAAAGGCAAGACTTGCGTCTAGCCTGCCGTAAAACAACAAGCTGAAACTCTGTTCTAACAATCTATCCCATGTAGGTGCAGAGGGGATCCCCTATAGATTTAGACATGGCAAAAGAGTAAGAGTACCCACTGAAGACCGTCGTCAGGTCGGCTGCTCCTATAACTTGAGGTCCTTTACTGCGTAATGGCATTAGGATTGGAAGGGCTCAGATGCATGGCAACATGAGCATCTGTATCACACTTGAATATCGGGAAAAAGCCTTTCGTGAAACAACACTCTTTATAGTGGAGCGGCGAGCGATAAATCCAATTTATAACTACAGGATAGTCATAGATCTAAGCGTGGTAATGCTAGTAAAACTCACTCACTCACTCACTCAGATATTATTGGCTACGTGTCTGTTGTTGGGATTACTAGGAATCATCGTCTGTGAAGAGAAATAATACTCACCATTAGTGGCATAAAATCACCATATTTCACTCAATCTACATATACTTTGGCCAGTCAAGACTGCCTCACTGCAATATACATACGTCATTTACTCAATATATACCCATAAAACATTTGGGGCGTCTTGGGTGACTTGAAATGATTGATACCTCTCTATTTTATTGCTTATTTACCCTGTTGCTGATCGTTATGAACTTCTTTCTTTGACATAGCATTTGAGGGAGGTCTCTGACATTTCCCACCCCAAATATCACCCCATTTGCCACTTAATATCATGTTGGGACGAGAGGTGACGTTTGGTGCCTGCAATACATTGATAGCTGTCCCCCCTACGGCGGTGAAATTGGTGATCGGCATGCTCTCCTGAAGCAAGCCGCTGCGTTGCGACTATGCGATGATCTTGACTTCTTGGCCGATATAGCGGCTACCAAGTCATCATTACTTCGTCAAAGACATACACTATCGAATGTTGTTGCGTGGGGTCATCGTACTTCCGTCGGTATCATCATATGAGGTCGGCTCTGCTGATGTCGAACATGCCGAATTTACATGTATTATGTTCATGTCGTCATAAAGCCGTAACCGTAGAGAATCGGCCCCCGTCGACATCAAAAACGGATTCAGCACAAAAAATTGGGTTAGAATGCATGTTGGAGTTGTTGTTATTATTTATTACATGACTGATAATGCCATGTGATGCACCATGGTGGAGGTGCTTTTTGTGAGGTGTGTGTTTTGTGATTCGAGATCGCCCATTTTGACGCCCACCAACGCCCGGGCAACCGATTTGACACCCCTAATATCTCGACTAGTGGTTGGAATGTCATCAACCCACGTTGCAGATGCATTCTAAACTAACTGAATGGAATATTATTGGTCTTTGAACCGAGAGGATCGGCGTAGTATGGGTGTAGTAATGGCTAAACACTGTCGATCAAAATGTCGGACCATTTTGGTCTCCAAAAATATTTGTGGTCTCCCGAAATGGTCCGGTTTGATTTTGGAGACCAAAATGGTCGACATTTTGACCTACGGTTAAAGACACATACTCCTCTCTCTTCTTCTTTCCCTGCTTGCACTCAGCGCGCCCTTTCCAACACCATTTGAACGGCCCTTGGGATTCACTTACTCCTTACTAGTTTCAGAATCAGGAGGAAACAATTCCTCTCTTTATTGTACGTAAAAGCGTATCTTTGCGAGCCAAAATGATCGAAGAGTGTTGGCTTGCTCTCTCTGCAATTCTCAGTAACTTTTTCACAGCAATACCCTTGCAGTGGAAGAACCCCTTCGAGCAACTCGATCGAGTAGCAATTGAAAACTTTCCCACCCTCCCACCCCTTTTTCTCACCCACCCTCCCTATCGGTCGGCCTATTTGGGTCTGAACGATTGGGACTTTAATCCCATAAGTAGTTCTAATGGTATTAGATAGCCCAATTTGCCATGCAACTTGGACTGTCCTGTCCCATATTGTCCCATATTTGTCCTTAGATCTTTTGTGTAGTCGTCAGTGACACACTGATTTTACACCCACGTTCCCGTGTTATTTTTTTTACCGGTAAATTTCTGTACTGCCACATATTATACCATCTTATGTATACAAATATCTAGCGCCACCATGGCATCTTTTTTTATTTGCTGCAATAACATCGAAGAAATTATCAACATAACCATTAATAACATCTACATCACTTGGTGACTGCCTGTCCAAATCTACGAATCTACTCTAGACGATATATTGAACTTACGGTTCAATTTGGACACGCAGGCACTGTACATTCCAAACAATATTGTACGTGCAGAATCCAACCTCCTTTGCATACCACAAGCGCATTTTTCGCCACAACATAACAATGGAGACATATATATCCACAGATTGTCCAGAGAACAGCTGCGAAACATTATTAGCAGGGTTACTATCGTTTATACATGAAGGTTCATTCCTTTCCCATTGGTACCGCCTCTGGGATCATGCCGATGATAATCCCACACGGGAGGTGCGTCGACTTTCAAAGGAGGAATATACAAATAAAATTGATCAATTGAATCAATCATCATTGCCACGATATGTCGGTATCGATCATGACAAATGGATATATCTATTAAAACGCTGTGGATTGGTGAGTGTATCAACGGATGGTAAAGTCAGCATGACCAATGTGGAGAAATGGAACAGTTTTTTCATAACATATGACATCGTCGCGGAAGTTGAACCGGCGAAGTGCTTGAGAACGAACACACGATGGTACATTCGACTTGGAAAGAAGGGGCCCAACTGGATTGATAAAGCAGCAACGCAAGCAAAGAAAGGACGGCTGGTTCCACCTCGGTGCCCAAACATTGAATATATTGGTCGGCGGTTGAATGCAGAGTTGCATGACATGATAATTGATGAGGAGGAGGATGGCTGGGGCGACGCATGCGGCAGAGACACCGGAGACATTGCTATCAACAACAATAACAATAGCAATAGCAATAGCAAATGAATGTCAGAGTCAGAGAGGCAGTGATGAACTTCAAGCAGAGACAGGGCCAGCAACAACTCCGACAAAGTATCCACTGTTAGAGTCATTACAGTTAAAAGATATACGGTTGGCAGATATCGACTTGTCTGACGATGCACAAAATGATAAGTTCAAACGAATCTTGGGAGAGATGGTGGCAAACAGCAACAATACACAAACAACAAGAACAGAATTGAATACTTCAACTGCGGCAAAACACTACAACAACTGCAGTTGCAATTCGCTCTGATGCCGAATTCACCGCTCTTGGGAAAGCGAGAGATGAACTAAAATCCGAAAGGAAGAATCTCATGGAAAAGATTGAGAAGGCGCATGAATCTAGGCGGAAGCCACCTAAGGAAGTTACTAGAACGTGGTATTTGCTCATGGAACGAATCTACAGAGATTGCGGTGTTAAGCGTGAAGACAACCACAAGAGGAAGTTTAGTGGTCGTCCATTGAAGGAAATCATGCGCAAATCCGAAAAGATCTTCACCGAAGCGAAGCAAATGCTTCGTGAATTCAAAGACGATAGCATAGATGGTATTGACGCAAAAATTGACAATGTCTGTGACAATATGATCTCTCTACTGAGCAGTTGGGGTAAGGTGTTCAACACTTTATATAGTAAGGACCCATCCCAGGAAGACAAGGCACAATTCAAAATTGACTTGGATACTGCCGTACGAAAGCACCGTGCACTAAGGGGTTTAGTTGACTACAATAATGATACGCCAAAGCTTCATTGCATTGAAGATCACGCAGTGGATGCACTCGAGAGATTCCCAGACTTGCTTCTAATGATTGAGGAATGGGTAGAACAGTTTCATCAAACTGAGAAGAAGCGGGTAGAGAACAGAGTCAGATTTATCAAAGATGCTTTTAAAAGAGCTGAATCTGCGTCTAAGAAGAGGGCGGCTGTAAATGATTCAACGCTCATGGTTCAAAGTAGAAGAACTAAGAAGCCAAGAGGGGGGTACAAACCAAAGAATGTATAATTAATATGAGTAAAATCTTAAATTTGAGTAACATCGAGGTTGTACGAAGCGCTGAAAATGTAGGCGTTAATAGAATATGGTATCCGTCAGCGGTTTTGTTGATTTATATTGGTACATCATGTGTATTGAATGTTGTGTTGGGGTCGTAGTAGTGGTGCCGTCATGGTGATGATCTTATGTCCAGATTTCTATTGACGGGGCATTTAGGGGGCCAGACCACATATATTTAATATCATGTAAAATTTATCGAAGTAGCCCCCCTAACCCCCCAAAAGGGGGATGAAGGGATCCAGATTTTTTTCTATGGAAGAAATCAGTGTGGTGAGTAGCAAACTGACGCGCAACGAGTTTTTTCACACCCCAAAGTGTGGAAAAGGGGGTATGCCAAATTGGGGGTTTATTTTCCCACGCTACACCTGTTCATAATATTATCATTTCTCGTGTCTCGACGATGTCTGCGTATGCATGAGTATGATGGTATATACCGTGCAAAAGAACATGAACAATGAAACAATGAGCAGTGACGACAACAGTGACTCTGGAGGAAGCTCCTCATTCTCGGAAGAGGAAGAAGTGTTCGAGGATGTCATCGCCAACCCACAAAATGAGGACGATGAAGAAGATAATCGAGTTTTCCGCAAATGGAAATGGCATCCAAACAGTTACAACTTTATTGTTGGAACGATCAATACGTCCCTACAGAAATATATTCTTCTTGTACTTGTAAAAAACCTCAGCTCGTGTTCTTTAAGGAAAAGGTGTTTGTCACAGCAGTGATTCTTCTCTGCAAGGCGCCAATGAATCCTTTCAGTAGCTTCATTACATCCCTCATCAGCTATTCATAAAGTGTTCTACTAGGAAGTGGAGATGTACACGAGAATGACTTTGAATATTTCAACAATGTATAGGATTTTACACTCCAGATACTTTCTGTCGTTTAAACGACTTCATAGAAGATGCAGTCTGTAATACGCTCATGATTCTGTTCTTCGAATTATGGTGATAGGCAATAGCATAACTCTTTGATGCGTCTTCCTTTTCCGAGGTATCCCGAGGTTCTGGCAAAGCGTCATCGTCGTCGTCATCATCTGTATCTTCATTGCCCATAGCAAAGTTCAAGTAGACGGTACGTCGTCCACTCTGATCTACCTCTTCTACTTCAGCGCTGCAATCTAGAAGACAAGAACTTCCCTCGCCTTGTTCTATTTTGATGCTTTCACTTTCATCACCATTCGATTTGTCATCCACAGCTTGAGACTCACGAGACCTTTTTGTCTGGATTGGAAACTGCATCTTCTTTTTGCTCAACTTTTGCTGGATATCACGGATATTCGACATGGTTGTTTTCTGAATTTGTTTTGTATAAGTTTCGGACTCTTGACTGCTGACATTACTGCCAGCAGAAATCTCTCCTTGCGCATCAGTTGGATCCCTATGCCTCTTTTGTCCAGAGACAGCCTTCATAACTTTTCGTTCATTTTCTTTCTCATGAACAACGATATCAGCCAAAGTCAAGTATCCAAAGTATCCAAAGTATCCAAAGCATTCAATGTATTCTCATGATCTTCATCATCTGCGATATTCCCACTCAACTTTTTTCTCATCCTAATCCTTTCCATCGTTTGTAGCTCATCATTACGTGAATATTCTATCGCTGTTCGCCCACATGATGCCTTGATCCACATTGTCTCGGGATAGCATTTCAACATGTGGCTCATAACATCTTGTTGATCCGTACTTGAGAATATAGCCGCATAGTGGAGTGGAAGTTTACCCTCGTGGTCTTGTTTTCGCAATGCATTGGGGTTGATAGTCACAAGTTCTTTGAGTAGATGCAATGGTGCACCATATGCAACCGCCGCTTGAAGCGGTAGCATGCTCCAATTATTTACTCTCGAGGTTGATTGGTGACGTACCCATGTTCTTGCTTGATGTGGGCTTCTTCGGAGACATGTCAACGCTTCTTCCCAATCTCTCTGCTGAAGGAATGAAAATAGTTGTGTCGGATTGCTGACATCTGTGATGACGTTTTTGGTTTCATCTACCCCCGGTGCATGCTCAGCGTAACTATAACCGCAATGTGGAATGAATAACCGATCCATTATAGAAGAAGGGTGTCGAAATACCTACAATAATACTACAAAGAACAATAAATAGAGCTCGCGAGCAAGCAAAAGTGCTTTTGGGCGATAATAAGAGCTCGCTCGGCGGCATGTTTTGATTTGATTTTTGTCGCACCGCGTCCCAGCTGTCGTGCCTATTACTTACTTATGCGAAACAGCGTGATGCTCTAGAATTTCAATTGTGTTTAATCGGCACGGTGATATCGACGTTGATGAATCGGGGGACTGACATGCATAGAAAATAAAGAGTAGAGTTGGCCAAGAAGAGAATAAAGTGCGAAGAAAGACACAACAACAAAATGGTGTATATAAATTCGGAAGGCAACGTAGGCAATACCAAAAAACGGCGATTCGGCCTGGGCCTAATCAAAGATTTCTTTGTAGGAATATTCGACTTTGTGGGATTGTTTTTCAGTACGTTGACAGCAACCCCTGCAACGCTGGAGGCGCAACGAGGTCAGCGGAGGACAACCTATGCTCAACGTCAAGGACCAAGAGGTGGTGGCGGAGGACCGAATATTCGTGGAGTCAATCGATTAGGTACTGCGAGAGCAGGCGCGGGAGGGTGAGGTAGGTAATGGTCGTCATTAGTGGGCATTTTGTTGAAGTGTCTAAGTGTGTCGGGGAGGGCCAATGGAAAATGTAGATGGTGCTTTCCTGCGACGAAACACAGACACACAAATAATGAACAAAATGCCCTTAGGAATGACGGCCGGGAATATCTGAATAGCGAAGAGACATTTCAATTCGTTGGATGCAAATCCTATGGTTGATGAATGACGCGAATCTTTGAAGGGGGTGTATTGTCACCCACTCAAACTTTGCTGAACACATGTCCTATAGCTTCAGATGCGGAAAATAATAGAAATGACAACAGAGAGGACAAGACATGATTGATGTAGAGGGGGATGAAGAAGAATCAACACTGTAGCATAAGATGAAATGCATTCTTTGATACGATATTACGATATTTTACATTATTCTATTGTTTGCTCTTTTTCTTCTTGTTTTTCTTTGCCTTCTTTGCACGTTTTGATTCCTTCTTCTCAAGCTTGCGCTTCTTCTTCTTCGATTTGTCATCTTCTTTCATGCTAGCTTCTGCATCATCTTCTTTCATTGAAGTTATTTCTGCATCCTTCTTTATAGATACATCACTTTCACCTCCCAACGTAGCAGAGGACTCTTTACTACTAAGAACCTGTGCATTACCTCGTCCATTCCACTCCATACTCTCCTTGGCTTTCTTTTCTAGCTCTGTTAACTCATGTCCCGACTCGGACCGCTTCCACTTCCCATGTTGAGAACGATTGGCACGTGCCCCGCTGGTCGAGCCGAATCGAGCTCCCCCTGTAGCTTTAAACAGCTCTTCATCGGTAAAGTGCTTCTTTGTCTTTTCCTTCTTTTTGTCCTTCTTACTCTTCTTTTTACTCTTCTTTTCATCCTTGTCACTCTTTTTCTTTTGTAATCTTGCCAATGTATCACCCAAGTTATCCTTCCACCAAACATCTGCCACCTCCTGCGCCTTTATCTTTTCTCGACCCAGTCCCATCTCATCTTCACGTTGTTTAATCTTCACATGCTCCTTCATACCATCACGTCGTTTGCCTAATCCTGTACCCTCTGTCCAACCCATCTTTTCGAGTTGACGCTTTGCAAATGATTTGTCCGAGGAGAGGAGGGCAGGCGAGAAGTTTGTGGCGGATTCATTCAGGACTGCGCCTAGCTTGCCGCGGAGCTTGGAGCCGCATAGGTCAGCTGCATACGCCATGGTGCTGGTTGATTTGATTGATGAGGAGACAGGCGAGCTATATCATTCCTGAGTAATAATGCTAATCGGTATTATTGAAAGAACACAAAATCAAAAATTGGTGGTGGGGCGGTGAGGGACTCAGGTCTGTCACGAGTTACTTCCTCACTACCGTTTCAGCACCTTTCATTCTTGCGAGGGATTGTTCAACGCGATGCCACGCAACAATCTTGTTAATAATTAATGCCCCTACCGCAACAACCATGTCAAACTATGCAGAGAACCTAATCAATGAACGCCTCGGCGACTTTAGATTCCAGCCGCGAGCTGGCTCTCTCAACATGAAGGCGATCTCCAACGGAGGTCCTTTGATCTCGCAAATCATACGACGCGGCGACCACGTAGCGCTGCAAATGTTACTCAACAACTCCAATATTATCGATGCCGACGTATCAGGGGAAGACTTTGACTTTCACTCCAGCGATTTTCTCGTCAAGCTCTTCCAAATCTGTCAATTATCCTTGGAATTCTCCCACACCAAGAGTTCAATGTTGGAGGAGGAATTGAATGAGGCCAATAGGTACCTCAAGATCACCGAAAAGAATCTCCGAAAACAAGACGAACTAGTTGCCACGCTACGAGATGAATTGTATCATTGTAAGGAGGCGTTGAAGAAGGCGGAAGAGCAGCAGAGTCCGATTGTGACTCGTATCGATAATAGTATGTTTCCCTCACAGGAACGCCGAGTCAACTCTAGCTCTAGCGAGTTTTCAGGAGACGACGACGACGACGATGATGATGATGTTTCTGATGATGCAACCGAAATCAAACTTCACATTGTATCGTCATCTCACGGGTTGCACATCCCGCTGATTGTCGATGAAACATGTACCATTCAAACGCTACAAAACAAGATACTCGGTGGCAAAGCCGAAGGATGCAGCATAGACTTTGAGCAATGGTCTCTGTACTACAAAGATCAAGAAGTGCAATCGACAGGAACGCTCAAGGAATATCAGATCATCAATGATAGCGCACTGGTCATCCTTCCGACATCTTCAACTAATAAGCTCGATGATATCAAAGCAATGCTCAACCAAGTCGTGATTCAAGCTGCATATCAAGAGGTAAATACTGAACTATTGGTGAAAGGGATGAACAGCTGTAATGAAATGTTGGAAGAAGTGCTGCAGACTGAAACGGCAGAGCGTATCAACGGCACCGTCACGTCTCCAAGTGACACGAAAAGTCCCTCGTCGGAAGCCGACGAGTGCTTCGATAACGTGGAACAAGGCGAAAAGATGGAATTGAAGATTGATACCACTGAGTGCAACGACGCAGATGGCGATGAATGGCCCTTTGGGCTCAACTTCGATCCCTTACCAAGCGAAATCAACGTAACAAAGACCACATCAGACGGAGGCTCACCAAGTAATGAGACGAACGGGAAGGCAACTGAGACTACTGGGAGTTCAAACTCGCCTCGTAAAGTGGGTAGCTGCGATTGCTTAGGTGACGAAGTGTGTGACGAATGCGTACACGTCTCGTCCCCACGCAGCTTGGAGGCAGTCGCAACTTGTAACACCAAGAACAATTATCAAGGAGAGGAGCACTTCACTTTCAGTGCGTTTGACAACATCGAGGCAGACAATTTTACGACTGCCGATTATGACTACAGCTGTGACAAGAGTGATTTTGAGTCTCTGCATATTGGAGCAAAGGAGCCGCACGTTGTGACAGACTCAGATCTACAAAGCATTGAGATGTCACTGGAAGAATTTGCGTTGGGGTTAGGGGCGAACGAAGACAAAAAGAAGAAGAAGAGTCTATTGAAGAAAATGGCATTCAAGCCCAAGTGGAAGAAACTCATGTGTAAAAAGAAGGCTAAACCAATGGACTATTAGAAATATGTCAAGACTGACTGTGTTGCTATACTCGCGCACTAATATAATTACATTGGTTATTGATTGCTTAGGTGACGAAGTGTGTGACGAATGCGTACACGTCTCGTCCCCACGCAGCTTGGAGGCAGTCGCAACTTGTAACACCAAGAACAATTATCAAGGAGAGGAGCACTTCACTTTCAGTGCGTTTGACAACATCGAGGCAGACAATTTTACGACTGCCGATTATGACTACAGCTGTGACAAGAGTGATTTTGAGTCTCTGCATATTGGAGCAAAGGAGCCGAACGTTGTGACAGACTCAGATCTACAAAGCATTGAGATGTCACTGGAAGAATTTGCGTTGGGGTTAGGGGCGAACGAAGACAAAAAGAAGAAGAAGAGTCTATTGAAGAAAATGGCATTCAAGCCCAAGTGGAAGAAACTCATGTGTAAAAAGAAGGCTAAACCAATGGACTATTAGAAATATGTCAAGACTGACTGTGTTGCTATACTCGCGCACTAATATAATTACATTGGTTATTCATTCTTATGACGGTGGGCCCTGATATCCAGGAATGTACTTATGCAATAGTTCCTTCAGCTGAGGCCTTTTCAGAGGCTTTGTTGTGTAATCGTCAAATCCAATTTCATCACACCTGCGCTTGTGTTCGTCAGATGTCTCCCCAGTCAAAGCTATTACAGGGATGTTCCGAAAATTTTCTTTGATAATTTTCGTTGCTGCCCACCCGTCACAAACTGGCATTCTTAAATCCATGAGGATAAGATTGTAAATGCTTGGATCGGGTGCACTACGGATCATTTCGATTGCCACTTCCCCGTTTTCGGCCCTATGACTTCCACACAGAAGCTTCCGAAGGTGCATACATATCAGAGATGCACTGACGTCCGTATCCTCGACCACGAGGACAAGTGGGCGAGCTCCAGGAGCGACGCCAGAATACTGCTGTTGCAAAGAGGCAGCGACTGTAACTGATGTGTCATTTTGTGTAGTGCTATTGTCGACAGGCGCAACAGCAGAAAGCAAGGAAGCGTCAAATAATGCATTGTTGGAATCGGCGGAAGAGGTTTCGGCCATCCTTCGCTTCTTTCTTCTCGGCAACTTTGTACCGTCTTCGGAAATTGATGCAATAGAGGAGGTAATGAATGGCGATCTAACAAGAGAAGCAGACGTCGAAAGTTGCCCAGAATCTGCTTGCAAATCGTCTTTGAGAATACGCTCTGCTGGCAATCTCTCGGGAAAGTCAAGGGACATGGGTAACACAAACCAAAATTTTGTCATCGTGGGGAGCATGACCCTGGGTTGGACAGATGCCGATGGGGCACCCTCTGGAACAATTTCGTACCGCAAATCACTCCCCTGTGCTCCAACTAAATGGTATAGCAAACTCAAGCCTAGGCCTAATTTGTCACGTCTGCAACTTGTCATACCGCTTTGGATAGTTTCTCTAAGTCGAACTCGTCGCATCATAGAGCCGCCTACTCCATTCAAATGACTCTTTAATATGGCAACATCTTCATTCAGAGGTTTGCTGTAACATTCTTGAAAGATGGCTGGAAGGTTCGTAAAACTGTTGCCACGAGTGCGTTCACTAGCAGAAGCAGAAGCGAATGCTGTGGCGGGAGTCTCTACAGGAGCACCAGATGCAAAGTCCATCCCAATATTTTCAGATGCATCCGGAGGATTTGTGTAATACACAGCTATTTGACAAGCCGATCTATTTTCTTGGAGTTGAACTGATTCCGATATTGACAAAATGACCTTTCCCTTCTGCTCGGGTGTCCCTGACTCTTTGTCAGCAGCTGACGATGCATTGGCAGCAGCGTCGACCGCAAAATTAAGCAATAATGCAAGCGATCGTTTAAATACGCTACGATCGGCCATAGTTCTTGCAGGGGCACCCTCTTGAATGTCAAGTACGATGTCCACTAAACCCCCTGACCCAAGAGGTATTTGCAATCGTTGGAATGCATCCAGACAAATATCTTTCACCTTTACTGCCTCTTTATCAATCATCAACGCCTGTCCCTGATCAAAGCGACAGAGATCAGTAATATCATCGACTAAAGCCAATGCATCTTGTACCAATGTTGAGGCCAGTCCAACGACAGACCTTGCCTCCTGCGTTGCCGACATTGCGACAGTTAATGGTGCTGAAAAGTTCTGAATTGCAGTATTGTAATTTGGCTGTGCATGAGGTTTTCCATCTTCTTCAGCCTCATATATTGAGCCACGAGGAGCGCCAGTCGGTAAATTGTTCCCATCCGGACCGAACGCCTGCTGCATCGATGCATTCCTCCGTACAACCTCGTTTATATCTTCAATATTCTCTGTTACCAAAGTACACGCCTTCTCCATCAATGTCAACGGTAACCTCATCTGCGACATGGATCGATTCATAAAGTTATCCAACATTTGCAACGATCGATTCGTCTCTTGAAATAACACGTTGGATCTCATCTCTTGAATTCTCCTTTGGGTATCATCTCGTGTGAAGCAGCGAAAATACCGGTTTTCAAAGGAGGTAGCACCTGGCGAGATCACTCCCTTGCCATCACAATCTATTAATAGATGCACCACCGTACCAGACCGTGTGGCAAATCTAACTGGAATTTCATGGATGGGATTCCCCCCGGTTATTCGTTTCAGAATTTCTTTGTAAAGTGTTTTATCATCTGCCGTGATCAAGTTCACTTGCCCCTCTTGTTCCAAATTGTTGCCATGTGCAGAATGCTGCTGCTGATCCGAATAGACGAAGGATGATACGTATTGTCCGATATATTCTTCTTTTGAGAACCCGAGCAAGTTCAACTCGGTTTGATTTGCCCATAATATTTGTCCAGAGGATGACACGCAGTGTAAGCCGACGGGAGCCGTGGAGAAGAGGGCCTCTTCTACCTCAAATCCGCCCACTGCCATCAGAGCCGCTGCTGCTGATGCGTTATGAGATACAAGTTGCTGCAAGTCCGGATTCATAGTAGGGCTATTATTGTTGTCATGGTATTTAGCTGTTAGCTGTGATTCGTTTTGCTTGCTTTGATTGATTGTGGCAGCTCAATGTCACCTCAAAATGTGTTATCATTTATGCTGTCCAGCAACCGCTTCACTGACGTCATGCGATCTTTCGACCGATCTTTCATTTTCAGCTTCAGCGATGGGTGTGACAAAGCACAGAAGCAATCATCACAACTTGAAGACTAATTGCCAGCAGTTACAACACCACCATGAAACAATCTTGCGCCGCTATCCTATCAGCATGCGCCCTCTTCACGGGCGCATCTGCCTTTGCCCCCGCCGCCCCATCAGTTGTATCTCAAACACAGCTCCAAATGGGTTTCCTCGACAATCTATTCGGAGGAGGAGCAACTTCCGCTGACATTACCGAAACTGTCTACTTTGACGTCACCTCTGGTGGAGAACCTCTTGGACGCATCGAGATGGGTCTTTACGGTGATGTTGTACCCAAGACTGTTGCCAACTTTAAGGCTCTTTGCACTGGCGAGAAGGGATATGGATATAAAGGAAGTGTTTTCCATCGGTGAGTTTTATGTATGGAGCTGCTGGATCTTCGAGACTATTCTGGCATCTTCTGTATTTTGATGTGTATTGTAGTGGAACTGACATTTTGCATGCTCTTCTTCTTCAACTTAAACCAGCATCATCCCAGGTGAGTGCAGATGCTCACATCTGCTGTGACGTCGGCATCATGCAACAATCCTTATTGCAATAAGTATACGAGCTAACAAAACATTTCCATCCATTCCATCAATTAACTAATCATTTTGAATATAGGCTTCATGTGCCAAGGCGGTGATTTCACGAATTTCAAGGTAAGTGTACAATATAACTCTTTCTGATGTGACATAATTGAATTTCTCTGACTAACCCAATCTCTTTTCCTTGTATTCACAGTGAGTGCTTACTATTATCTTGTTGCATCATTATCATTAGTATACTTGAGAATTATTATGTAGCGGAATGGAGCATGATGCTATGACGTGATAATCTTGTTGCATCATTGTAGCCATGACGCTTGTGCCGTGTACTTATGTGTTATTGTTATCACTTCGTTCAACACTTCTTACAACCATTAATTATTTCACAGCGGCACAGGGGGCAAATCGATCTATGGACGTACATTCCCTGATGAGAACTTTGACATTAAACACGGAGGAGCAGGCACACTCAGTATGGCGAACGCTGGACCAAATACAAATGGATCACAGTTCTTCGTTTGCACTGCTGACAGTAAGTCACTCATTGTATTTCTCGTATTATTGATTCGCTCAAATTATACTTACAATATTTTTCGTCAGCCCCCTGGCTCGATGGAAAGCACACTGTATTCGGAAAGGTCACCAAGGGATTAGATATCGTGCGAAAGATGGAGAGCTTGGGAAGTCAAAGTGGTGCGACTAGGACCGAGGTAAAGATCTCCACTTCAGGAACTGTTTAATTTCTTAAACTGCGAGGATATACTTAGACTCAATTATCATACAATATCATCTCCAAAGCAGCGTCAGTTGCAAGCGACTCTACTTTTCCTTCTTCTACATTCTCGGTAACAATCATATCTCTATTTTCACTGGCCAACTTTTGCATGCTTTCTGACGTGATTGACGGAATATATGCTTTGCGACAAGCCAACGCCATTTCTACATCATTGTCGTCATCACAGAGACATAAGGCGTGGCTTTTTAAAGACATTGCTTCATCATGATCACCGAAAAACTTGCGGAGGAGATAATCACATACATTTCTCTTGCCACTCATTATTGGATAAAAGTCCACACATCCAAGATTTGTTGAACAACTCAGTTCATCGGGGATACCTTCTCTATCTTTGCATTTCTGGAGAAAGTTATCAAAATTTAACGCCAAGTCATCCTCCTGATGTTTGCGATTGATTCGGAATGCAGTTGCGTAGCCGCTACTATCTAAAAAGAATCCTTGCTTTTGCAACGTTTTCGCGTGTTCCCACAACGTTCCTCTTCTATGCTCTATTGGTGTAGGAGGAGTTAGAGTCGAAAAGCCATCTGACCCAGCACGAGGTGCAAGAGTACTGTAACCATCCGATCCAGCACATTGTAAATTTGAGATTTGATTTCTCCACTCCATGTCTTCAACTAATGTGAAAGGGTTGTGATGAGATGAAGGACATCCTGTGTATGGCTCTGGATTTACGAGTAGCCCGTCGACCAAACCATCAATTTGATGTTCGTCATCCAGTGGACTATCTACAGGATAGAATATTCTGCCACCTGATTCAGATACATATGCATCAGCTCTCGGTAGATATGGTAAGCGTTGAAATAGAGTTGTTGATCTCATACCACTGACTAACACAAAAGGCATCCCTCTATGCCGTAATTTCTGGCACAGCCGGAGCGTTTTGGACGAGATCACTCCACGCTGTCCAGTTTTGCTTGGTGGAAGATACAGCAAATCAATACTTTCAGTGTCTGCATTACCTTCAGGCTCCGCGGCAGCAAGATTTTTAGGATAGTGAACCAACGTCCCATCAACATCACTGAATACAGCCATTTTGCAAGAAGAAGAAGAAGACGTCGCCATGATGTGCTCTGATGATGCTGTGGTGGCGGCAAGGAAAGGAATGAAGCCTGCGCAATGACCAAGTAAGTTTGCCCACAATAGAAAGAGCAGCATCGGATTAGCGAGACCAACGTTAAAAGTTACAGCGTGATGTGAAGCAAGCCACCAGCCACCCAACCACGCACCACCACAAAAAAACACAAATTTAAATTTTGTATCTTTTTGTGTCGTAGCGTCTACTTCACGGCACTCACCGCTGCCGCATGTCGCATCGATTGGTAGTTGGTACAGGATATCTCTCTCAGAGAAATCCCTCCATCCGTCCTTCCCCTCCCACTATACTAGTATGCAAGTGTTCTATCATTACCGCTATAGCAAAGCTGCCACTGCAGCCCCAAACGTTAGCATTTCTAAAGTCGTACTAACAACCTGAAGACAACTATAAATATTTGTTCCTCTCCCTTTGGTTCTCAGCTAGAGTACTCCATACTCAGGTCAATATCCTATTATTCCGCAGATGTGTTCACAAGATAGCCAGGCAACTCCTTCATCATTGCTCCAAATGCATCAACAAAGCTCCGTGTGTCACTCATATTCTGGGTGGTATAACTCCACACAGGCGCATCCACCAAATGTTCTTTGTACAATTCTTTGATCTCCTCCTGTACCAATAGTGGTAGCTTCAAACCTATTGCTTGCGACATGTACCCTGAGAGTTTTCCTGCACCACTCCACGGAAAATACTTCTTGCCAGGCTCTTCCCAGGGATGAATTAGAGGCAACAGTACATGACACTTGGACATCATTTCTTCAAATTTGTAGTAGTCGGGTTCATAACCTTGCGTGACCAAATGTGATATAGAGGGGAATGCCTCAGACATTATTGGCATCAATCGACCCATAGTGATGATTTCAATATTTGGCTCACCACTTTGCTGAAGACGTTTCACTCCCTCATCAACATATCGCAACGATGTGGTAGGAGTGCTTGCTTTGAGACATAAGCGAAGCTTATCTCCTTTCCGAAAATTTTCCGGCTTGAACTGCGGCAAATCAGACGGAATGAAATAACAAGGATGCATAGGACTGACCCAACAAACTCTTTCTTTGTGTTGCTCCCATAGACTCTTTTTTCTCCCTTGCATGATTTTCTTGTCAACTGTTCCGTGTAGTACGCAATACTGATTAGGCCCCTTGCTCAGTTGCCCCAACCAATCAAAGGAATCACAACTAACACCAATGTAGGCATCATAGGCGCGTGAATAGTTCATATAATTTTGAATCGAACCAAAATGTATCACAGCTCCATCTCCATTAGTACGAGGTCGTGTTGTACCAGCCAAATGTGTTTCAAAGTAGTTTTGCCACGGTTCCAGCTCATTTTTTGCCCAGCGATGTTGCTGGGCAAGGGCGACATCAGCTATGGTGTCTTCTTTACTGCAATTGAATGTATCCCACAACAAAGGAAATTGCATAATCGCACTCTCAATGACTTCATAATGATAGTCTGCCTTATTCTCTACGGTGATGTAACAGGGGCGTAGCTTCTTCTCCGACTTCTTCTTTTCGGTTGTGATTCTGGAGAGGTCATTGTTGGACTCTTGCAACGGTAAGTCAATGTTTGGGTTGCTGTTGTCATTTAAATTTAACACCGAATTACGGGCAACGGGCTCCAATTTCAGAAGGGATAATATTGTAAGAAAGATTGTAAAAATATAAATCCCCTCAACTTTGCTGCAACTACGCCTACGCCTCATCTGGGTTGGTGGTGCTAGTACGTCTGGAGGATCCATGTTATATAGGCTACACAATACTAATACTACTTCGAATGAACAGAAATGGATCTAAAATTTCTATCTCTCTCCTTGGACCCCCAAGTTTAGTGTTATTATGTTATCCGAGCTTGGAGAAGTGAATGAGGGCTGCAGTGTTCTTTGAGTTGAAGGAGAGAGCTATGGTACGCGCTGAAATTTTGCATCTTGTTGTTAGGCCGTTCCCCACCGTCAACGGATTACGAATACGAATTCAACAATGTGGGCCACTTCTACGTAGGAACTACCCTTTGTGGGCATGCCCCCCCAACACCAAGTTCGGAGTTACGAACTTGGACCCCCAAGTTCGTAACTCCGAACTTGAAAAACGCGTTCAAACAGGCGCGCACGCCCTCTTCGGGGAGTTCCTATGTAGAATAGCGCCCCAAATATTTTCTCTCCCTTCATGTGCCACGGTTACAGGGAAAAAGACACACACAACGCAGCACACTTCCCCGAATCCGTATTCGTAATCCGTTTTACGGTGGGGAACGGCCTTAAGTGTTTGGAAAATTCAAGTGTATGTAAATCACAAAATTTGTCAAAGAATGTTGCCACACAACATATGTATATATGTGGCACAATCACACAGTTTGCAAAGCAAGTCATATTTCGGCGAAGATACTGTCCAAATCTCGAACGTAACAAAAATTAGATGGGCTAATGCGAGGGACTGCTAGCGAACGGATTTTCAACACAATTTTTTTTTAATGCAGCCAGAAGCTGCCCCTTGTAGGTACTTTTGACAATCCTTGACATCAAGACTTCTTGAACACTATTTTCGCATCTTGAATACCGAGCGGATCTCCCCACACCCCAAATCTTTCAACTCGTCAAGAGGCTCCGCTATCGCGGTGCCTGAACAGCTGTTTCAAGCAAAGCTCCCACTGCAGCCCCAAACGTTAGCATTTCTAAAGTCGTACTGATGTATCCAATGATTCGCTGCATACTTCGTACCCTTAACCACTGCTCTTGCTTCATGATATGTTCGAGAATCCCACGAATCAGGGTCATCATTCAAAACAGATGGCCAGATCAAAGCTCGTCCCTTCTTTGGCTTGACTGAAATACCAAGGTCAGTAAAGGCAGTCTCGCCACCCTCTTCGACATCGTTGAGGTAAAGAAAGACTGTCAATATCCGATGGCCAGACATGTTCTTATTTTTGCCCGATGAATCGTGATGCCGTCTATAGAATTCGCCTACCTCGTACTTGAGTATTTGAAAAGATTCATAATTGCCTTGTGGAATGCCAGTAATCTCTTCAATTCTATTCGAGACTCTCTTAACTCCAGGCATTATTTCACATTCTCGACGGCACCAGGCATTGCTACTCGTTCTGCTTGTAGAAACGACCTTTTCTTTTTCACCGGAACTTGCAATGATATTACCTTGATCAGTGCTCCTTTCAAAGCCACCGTATTCAGCTCCTTTCAGCAATGCTTCAATCTCTTCATCATCAACAAAGGAATCAAAAGTGAGTATCCAAGGACCATCGTGCTCAGCTCCATGAGTCTTACCCGGACTACTAATCACATTTGGTTCATACTGAACAAACGCTTCTTCCGTTGCCCATCTCGTAAACAAATCATCCAAACTTCCTACATCAAACGCAGCCTTGGTGGCATTCAATCTCTCTCTAGTACATCTCACTTCACTATCAATCAAATGCCCATACCCCTCCTTCTCCTCACAACTTTGACAACAATTGACAATCATCCAACCAGGATTGTTGGTACATTCGCCACGAGCAGCTTCTTTTTTACACACTGGATATCGATCCTTGCACCGTGTTTTGGATGTAGTTGCCTCTTTTGGTATGATGAACTTATCATTCAATTCATCACCACCTACAGTAAAAAAGATTTGTTCATCAGTTGTGGGGTCCACTAGACCCTCTCGAACCCCGTGCATTGTCACAAAAAAGCGATGGCCTACAAACGTGCTGATAGGATTTGGTGATCCTCCCTTTGAGGGGACAGTTTGAATAATCTTTCCAAAGCGACCATCATCGTAATGAATATCGGCACGGTATTTGGATAAATTGTCAATTGTGATTGTTCGCCTCGGATCCGAAGCTTGTTTTTGTGTATCTATATTTGCTCTGCACGTGTCGTCACCATTGGCACATGTCTGAGCAACGCCGCCCAGTGTTGATACAAGAAGCACCAACGATAGAAGGAGGACAGATAATTTGACCTTCATTGCTGGGTCTGCAACCGGATAAGTAGATAGTAATAGTGATGTTGTTGGCTGGTTAGCGATCCTTTTGGGAGCTCTTAACGTTTCTGGAAAATCTAAAATCGCTCTCGGAGGGGCTTTCTCGTAACTGTCGACTTTTATGTCGACAAACTCCTTTTCAGTATGCTCCTGCACCGGCGAGATTTGAGGCAGGAACACCTGCAATTGTGCAGGCTATTGGATTAGGTGCTGAAATTGATTATATCAATGATATTGGTATGGATAGAATACAACATGATTATGAGGTAGAATTGGCAAATTATTTGAGAACAAGGTCAAATGATGTTAAGGGAGTGACGATCGATCGGATGGACGAGAGCAGCTCTTGTGCATTTGTATCAGAAGCAGTTCACCCTTCAGATCTGGGTACCTTTTTAAATGTCGAAGGAGTGGCTAAGTATGAGCTGGGCATCACTGCTGTCAACCACTCAGTCCAGCCTTGGGTTACAGTCACTCAGCTTGGCTAGTCTTTACTTTCACAATACCGAAAAGGATGTTGATGAGTTTATTAAGGTATAAGAAGACACAAGGGATTCTTTGGTACATTATCTGTAGATAATACTAAAGACAGAACTGAAGAGAAGGACGATGCCTTTGTGCCGATATTTTGATGATTAAATGGTGATAACTATCTTAGACCCTTTACTTTTGCACTCCAGAAGGCATAGTATATCGGATACTGCTTCTTATCATTCAGATTGTTGATCAGTATAGCAGTAGAGATTGCAATTAGGTTGCCCAATAAAAACAAGCCTAGGAAAGCTACATCAAAGCGATCATCTGATGCGAAAAGTGCAGCCGCCGCCCCAGCTGGTGGATGAATAACCCCCAGTTTGCACATGGAAGCTATGGCCAACGCCGTTGTCAATGGCACACGCGAATATGAAGTAGAAGGTATGAATGTGTTTACGACCAGAGCAATTGATACTGATACTATCTGTCCATAGAGAGCATTGCGAGGTTGAGATGCCGGAGCTGCTGTTAAGCCGTATTGTAGAGTCATCAACGCTCCGAAGGGAGGAAGGATTATGTATCTGTAGCCTGTTGCATTTTTCAATGACGAACTTAGCACCGATAGAATGAGCATGGTAATGAAGGCTCCTACAAAAACATGAATTGTTGGCAGCCACTTCATGCTTGGTGGAGGTTGAAGTCTACCGCCTCTACTCTTTTCAATGAGCAGCAAGCCCCTACGCTTAGTCTCATTCACGACCGACTCTAGCAATGATTGTCGATAACTTCTCCCTAACATTGGAAAGACAGACTTTCTGTAAGTCTTGCTTGAATAGAAAGATGAGAAGCGTGTATTAAAAGACGACTTTGCATTCTCTTCTTTCTCATCTTTCAGCATATTGTCATCGTATTCTGTTCTAAGACCTGATCCAGCCAAAGAAGCAAACGCTACAAGAGCTAGCATCTTGGCTCTTACTCGCCTTAGAGTCTTCGCATTTCGTTCCCTCTTGGCATTGATACTAGCTTTCGTTGTTATTACAGAACATGACACTGCTCCTATCAAATCAGCCGAGACACGGAGATGAATCTCATTCGTCTGTTCACATAATTGGTTCTGATCAGCAGAAACTCGAGCTAGATATAGTACTACCCCCCGATGCCCTCTTATATCAAATGGGATACCACAAGCTTTGCCAAAGCCAGCGTTTTCTAACAGGTTTGACCTTCTGTCTGGCGGTTGATCAGGATCCGATGTAATGGCTCTTACATCTCTCCATGTATTATTTCTATCATGATTCGAACATGAACTCCAGAAGTATCCAGCTAGACCAGAACCAGGTATCTGTCTTTCCGGAGCTGTGTAATCTTTTCTACTCCTATCTTCTAATCTAGCCAGTGCAAGTTTTCTCCTATCTCCTGTTGGTTTGTACATGTAATGTCTATAATAACCGTTTGTTGCATGATAGAAACTACCGTCATGCTCATCAATCAACCAAACATCTATTCCACTAGAGATGTGTATAATTTAGAAGAAGGTTAGGTGTCAATGTAATGTGCTTATCTTGAGCATATTATAATACACATGGAACTGACTTACATTATACCGAATGCATCTATACAAACTCTTTTTATAGTTTCATCAAAAGTATTTGTATGAGGATGCTCTTTCTCTGTAGTATCTTGTGGCTTTTTGCTCTGGATAGATTGACGAAGTGAGGTCACGATGGAAGTGTCATGAACACTGCTGTGCAGCGACGAAAGCATCCCACCACTCCTTGAAGGCCGTATATGACCGGAGGATGTCGGAATACCACTACTTGAGCTTACATCTAGTTGATGCCGAGATGGTATTCGTGTAGGCTGTGAGGATATCGAAAGATGCTGTTGTTCTACATCTTCATCGTCAATGGTGAGCGGCGATTGAATTTCTTCATCCATCCCCGTCATTGTATTAATGGTGTTCATTCTTCCGCCAAACAAGAGCGCTCCCTATGCCGCAAGTGTTGCAGAATGGCCTTCCCTGAAACTAATGGTGTAGATGTCGATAGACAATACTTATCAGATAATAGGTTGTTACCAATGCGATTGTGAGAAGATAATCTGCCTTGGGCTGTCGCTCAGTTTGGTAACAGTTTGCCGTTGGGTTCTTATGGATGGTAGGTAGATAGTTTATTTGTCATGGGATGGAGATGATGACGTGGTCGTGACGTGGTGCTGCTAAGCGTATGTGGGCTGTTTCTCCTGGCCCACAAGGCCGTTCGCTCTGTTTCCGGCGAAGCCACCTTTTCTATGATCTATCTCACGAAAGGAATTAGTAATAAAAAATACACATCATATCTTCTGTTTATTCCATCTATCCACAAAGCGGCGTATAATTACCTCTTCGGCACTATCTACTGTATTTTAAATCCAGCCTCTGATCTCTCAAGGCGATTATCTCTACGCACCACCAGCATGACTTCCACCACCAATGATGCTCGCCCCATCACAATTCTGTGGGCCACACAAAGCGGTCGAGCCAAAGCCTGCGCCCGTCGAACCATTCGTCTACTACACTCGTCATTGGGCATCACTCCCAACAACATCCAGGGACAATGTTCATTTGATGACTTTGGCGCGGATGGATTTCTATCTCTGGGTCAACAACAAAATAGCCTGCTATTAATGTTTGTATCAACCACAGGAGATGCAGAACAATGCACCTCCATTGCATCCACATGGTCCAAACTCCTGTCCAAATCACTTCCACATACCACGTTTCAACATTGTCAATTTGCATTATTTGCACTGGGAGACCGTGCGTATGGTCCAGATGCATACTGTGCCGCTGGTCGGAAAGTAGCAGCGAGATTGAACCAATTGAGTGCAATTCCGATATGTACATTGGGATATGGAGATGATGGGAGTTTGAATGGAGGCGTGTTTGCTGATTTGGATGTTTGGTTGGAGGGGCAGTTGTTTCCGACGTTAAAGGCGATGATTGGGGGTGGTCAATTGAAGTTACTTGATGCAAGTTGTTCATCAGCATTAGGTGATAAAGAGATCAAGATGTATACAGTTAAAGCTATTCGTCAAGCAGATGCTGCAGAGAATGAGAATGTTGCGTTGCATGAATGGCAGAATGAGAGATATCAACAACACTACGCAAATTGCTTCAAACACTCTTGTCCAACTACTGCATATCAATACAACGGTGATATAAAGAGAAGGATAACTTCAAATGCAAATCAGCTTGATTGCAAAACACATCCTCTTCTTGGTAGGGTAAGTGTCAACAATCGTATCACTGCAGATGATTGGATTCAAAACACTCGTCATATTCGGATAAATGTACTGAGCTCAATGAAAGGAGATGCACCTACATTGTCAGGTGCAAGTGTCACTGAACTGCCATATCAGGCAGGAGATGTTGCCACCATTCTTCCTTCCAATCCATCATCATTGGTATCGAGATTCCTATCGGTGTTACCAACTGCAATCCGCTCAATTGCCGATGGTACAATACATATTCAATACAATCAACATCATACACAAACTAGCATGAACAATCATCCCTGGCCACAATATTGTACATTACGAGGATTATTGACTCATTGTGCAGACATTCAATCATTACCCGAAAGAGAAGATTTATTTGCATTGAGTTCATTCTGCAATCCAAACCACGAGGATGGAAATGATCACCGTGAGAAGTTGATTTCTCTAAGCGAAACATCTGGTGCAGCTCTGTATGGAGATTATATCATTCGAGAAAAGAGGAATTGGGTAGATGTATTGTATGATTTTGATTCTATCCGATTTGAAGAAGGTGGAGCGAAGCTAACACTCGAGGATTTGTTGAGTTTACTACCATCACTGGCCCCGAGACATTTTTCAATTGCAAGTTCACCATCATTTATACAAATGAATCGATCACCAACAGTATCCAATGGATTTGCGTTGGAACTATGTGTTGCTGTTGTGGAAGGAAGTACACCATTTGGTCGGCCTTATACTGGATGCTGCAGCAAATATCTCGAGTCAATATCTCCTTGCAGCGATCAAACAACCTCAGATGGATCGGATATAGTTCGCTTGTGGATACATCCTGGCAGTTTTTCGAACCTGCCTTTGGATATCCGAGAGAATCCCTCACCGCACCATTATTTTACAACTCCAGTCCTTTACGTTGGTGCTGGAACTGGCATTGCGCCGCTGCGTTCTCTCATCTTAGAACGCGAGGCCATTATGATGCAGAATGGAGCAACAAGTATTTCGTCTTCCGCCACCACAGTAGAAGGCAATAGGGATGGCAATGACGATAATATTCTAGTCTTTGGATGTCGTTCGAAAGCAAAAGATTATTACTATGGAGAAGAATGGGAAGAATTCGTTAAAACCAAACGACTTAGAATAATCCCTGCCTTCAGCAGAGATCAGAAGGTGGGTAAGCTGTATGTACAACGGGCACTCAGAGAGGCCGGTGGCGGCAGTGGTGAATTGATTGTCCAACACATTCTCGAACATAACGGAGCTGTTTACATTGCTGGTGGCTCGAAGATGGCACGTGCTGTCAAGGATGAGATTGTTGAAGCTTTGACTAACACATTAGGAAGTGAGAAGACTGCCAAGAAGCTGCTAAACAAGTTGAAACGAACAGGTAAATTCAGCATCGAAGCTTGGAGCTAGAGATGAAAAGCTTAATTCAGCGTCTCTCAATTAATCTAATGTAAATAAACTACTTCTTTCCGAATCCAAACTTCTTCACACCAAATTTAGACTTTTTCTTTGTCTCGCTAGGTGTTGGGGTAGGTGGTGCCTTTGCAACTGGAGCGCTGGGTGGTGGTGCCTTTGCAGGAGTGCTAGGTGCACGCGAAGGAGCAGCCTGAGGTACAGCAAGTTTCACTTCGACCGACTCGGCTGAACTAGATACTTCAGAGTGTATCGTTGACACTTTCGATGTCTCGATCTCATTGGATGGCATGGGAGATATAATTGAGGGCACGGGTGAAGTGAGCTCTCCTTCCGTTGTCTCTTTCTTTGACTTGACTTCACTTGGATCCCCAGCAGAGGGTTTGGCTTCAACAGCAACTCTATTTTTCAAATAGTCCTCGCTGTAAGCATTGATATCTACAGTGTTGGTCTCGGAAGCATAATTAGGAGTCTTGGGAGTGGGCCGCTTGAAAGTTGGAGCAGCGCCAGCAAGCTTTCCAAGTCCGAAAAAGGGATGCTCAAGAGCTTCACGCATTGATTGCACACGTTGCGATGGATCAGGATGCAATAACAACTTGGCCAAAGCCTTGGCGTTCTCGTTGTTAATGTGTCTCAGTGCTTTACGAAGACTACGTTCATCCCACTGGCCAACCTTGAATAGCTCGGCGGTTCCCATCTCTCGAGCTCTAATCGCCTTGTGAGCAGACCTGTAAGGAGAGAGAGGAAGTCCTGCGATTGCCTCATAAAAGATGGCTCCGTACCCCCAGATGTCATACGTGAAGTCACTTTCAATTGCAATGACAGAAGCTCCAACATTTTTCTCTCCGAGTGATACATTCCGTGTTTCCAAGCTAACAGCCTCTGGTGGGTGGTAGAAACCTCGTTTAGGATCAGATAAATCGCCAACAGGAACACTGGCTCTTACTCCTAGGACCTTCCATCGGTCACAAAACTGAGCGGCATTGTGCGCTCCAAAATCCCCATGCACAAGCCCGCGCTCGTGTATATGTAACAGAGACATTGCGATGCTCTTCAACGCCGAAGTAGGGAACAGTTTCTTCGACTTTCTGAGGTCGAGGAGAAGATTCTCGGCCGTAGTATCAGCAGCTTCCATTGTTATACAGTAAGAAGGATCTGCCATGGCTTCAGCGTAGGCAGCATTCAGAATGGTGTGGTGAATACTGAGCACAGCAGGCACATAGTGACGTGATAAATTATAGTCCTGCCTTGTGGAAATCTCAGCATCGGCAATATCAGATCTGGAAGTCAATTTTGCAATGACTCTTACTCCCTCTTCATTCTGGACAAAGTCCAACCTTTGCTGGTTGGTCATCTCACCGAGATTCGGGATGTTTTCCACATCGGCAGGAGCTGGCTGATCATCACACTCCTCAATATCGCTCAATTTGCTCTTGTCATCGAGGTATAAAGAAGTAAACACCCCTGGCTTTTCTGGAGGCGAGGCGAATTTCTGGGCATAGAAAATTTGTGTACCAGTCAGTGAATCAGTGTAGGATGGCTTCCCGTCAGTAATCTCGAGAGTTCGGAAGAGCCTGAACATGACACGGAATTCGTGCTTGCAGAGAGGAGTTCCACTCGCTAGTGCGATCACTCCACGCTTGTTTTCGCAGTGCGATAAAGCAAAGATCTGGGGCTGAGTACACTGTTGGAGGACTTTACTAACAACTTCGTAGTAACGATCATTGGTATCCGAAACAATGTGGTTCCAAGAGTAATTATGTGACACAAGCTTTGCCTCGGTCTTCACAGTCATATCGATTGGCATGTCACGCTTGAGAAGATCATGCACAATCGAAATGGAATGCATCTGTTTCGTTGCCATCTCAATGGGGAGCAGTCCTGTCCTCTTGTCCACCGCAACAATAAGGTCAGGTGCATGATTCATCAGACCAAGAATAGTCTTGTCGTCAGCATTGTGTTTGAAGGCCAAGAAGAGAGGACTGTGACCGTCTCTCCCATTTTGAACTTTAGCAGCATCAGGGTTGTGCATGAGCAATGTCTTGATAACATCAGGCTTACACTCATGTTTCAGTGCAACACTCAAGGGGAGATCACCGTACATGTCGGCTCTTGTAGCGGCAGTGGGGTAAGTGTCAAGCAAACCTTGCACAACTGCCCCTGATACATGCTTCCCATTACGCAGCAATAGGTGGATTGGTAGGTCTCCATTTGCATCGGATACCTTGCATGAATTGAAATTGTGAGCTAGTAACGCTGTGATGACGGCACCAGAAGCATTGACCCTACATGCGACATGAAGGGGGATGCCTCCACCAGAACGACCGGTGGGTCTCAACATCATGGTATCTGCACCATCAGGATGTTTCGCAAGAAGATATTTGACGGGGACCAAAGCATCATGTTCTGCGGCAATGTGTAGGGGCAATCGCCCGGAGTAGTCGAAGACATCAGCCCCATCTGGGTAGAAGTTATAAACATGCTCAAAAACATGGTGCAAGTTTTTCTCAGCAACGATGTGTAGAGCTAGCTTTCCACTTTCCGGTTCCTGCTGTGATGCCAGCTTTTGCTCTTCATATTCTTGCATTAAACTAATGGCGGTATCCCACATTTCATCATCAAGCAACTTGAACAACAGCTTCTTCTTTTCCATCAAATCAGCTATTTCTTCCATAGTCGGACCAGTTCGAACAACAACAACTTGTTCTGGCATAGTTTCCTCCTCAGGTATATCTACCTTGACTCCAAGTTGTACACCTCTTGAAGGCATCATATCATCCAGACGAATTCTAAGCAAACTCCCACGGATGAAAGCCTGAATAATAACGGCGGCGTCCAACATGGCTTGCTTCTTTTCCGCACCAAGATTGCGAAATTTGTACCTACGATAGTTCACTTGAATCATGGTAGATGCCCATTTTTCAAGTTTAGCTTTCCTTGTAGCCCTGAGCACCTCAAGATTAGCAAGGAAATAACGAATCATTGCCTGGCATTTAATTGTTGCTTTCTTGAGACGAAGATATCTAATGCGCTGAACCTTTCCACGAAGAGTTGCCTGAATGACAGCGGCTGATTTCCCAAGAATCGCGACACGAAGTGTTTCAATACGATCGAACGCCTCCCGACGCAGAAACATTTTTGTACGACCAAGTTGCAATCCTGCAACAGCACAGCGTGTCCCAAAGTCAAGATTTTCGAACTCTTCCTCGGTATCAGGAATGTCTATGTTACTTTGCGCATTCAATCTCTTCTTCCTTTTCTGTACCTTTGGCGCCTGACGCCTTTCGCTGAAGGATTGCTTCTGAGTAGTCGCTGCCAATAATTCTCTGGCTTTCATTTTCTTCTGATCAGCTTCCCACACATGTTTTGCAGCAAACTTTGCCAATGTATGGATGTCCTTGTTTCGCTTGGTACCGTCTTGACCCAAATCTCCAAGCATGTAATACCGATTCATGAACACTCCATGAGTGTAACGAATAGGATATCCTGCTCGACTGACCCTAACTGCCTCCAACACTCCAGAGTAACGAAGTTGCTCAACAATATTCTTGGGATCAAACTCATCAGGAAGTAGATCATCATTCGGCTTCAAGCAGCGAATGTAATGTGGAGCAGTGTCATCTATACGGCTACGAAGGTCCCTCAAACTTTCCATGAATTTGGCTCCAACTGATTTTTGTGCCACGGAACCACGCCCTCCAGCACCTTCAGCTCGCACAAAGCTTTGCAGCTTTCCGACGTAGTCAAAAGTTGATGACTGAATCAATTCCACAGATGCAGCCGGCAGCTGATCTTTATTCTTTTCAACCCATTCTTCAGTAGAATATTCAACGTATCCTGCGTAATGCTCAATACTAAACTTGGCGTAAGGAGTCTGCTGAGGGGTCGCCACAAAACGATCATGACCTCCACAGCGATGGTACAATTGTTGGACGAATTTATCATCTGATCCCCATTCCACAATACATTGTTCATCCAATACTGCCATGATACCAACACGCTTCATTTCAACCAAGTCTAGCACGTCTTGATTATCTGGGAAAGAGATGAATTTCCTGAGGTAGAGGAGTGAAAGGATGACATAGGATAAATTTGTGTCAGTGAGCATTATGTATTTGTCTTCAACGATAAGCAACAAAAACTTCGCATACAGCACACTCACCATAAAATACCCTCACGCTCATATTCTTGCTGCTCCAACTTGAAAACGTGTTTGTTGAAGTGTTGCTGCAAGGTCTCATTCGTGTAGTTGATGCACATCTGCTCATATGTATTACTTTCAAACGTTTCAAAGCCAAAAATATCCAGTACACCGATGCAGGCAGAGACAGTCCTCTCTCCACGTTTCTTTACTTCCTTTTCTTGGTGAATACTCTTATTGATCATCTCCACAATATAATCAAAGTTGGCACCGTAAATAGCCTTAATCAGTGCCTCAGATGCCTTGTAAGCCTGCTTGGCATTCAGTTGTTTGGTAACATTACCCTCTCGGAGGAATAACACTCGACTGGTTAACGACGCAGCTAGATTTTCAAATGAGACGCCCAAAAGAGATGACACAGCTAGGGAAGCCTCGTTCTCATCAAGCTCACACCCCTCTCCACTGTTTGTTTCAGTGAAAGTCATATTTCCAGCGTAGAGAACTGTCACGATAAGACGCATAACGTCGTTGACCATGTTGCTGGGAAATCCCATAGTGGCCTATGGTAGAGGTAGAGGAGTGAAAGGATGGCAGAGGAAAATGTGTGTCAGTGTGAAATTTGTACTTCTCTTCACAATGTATATACGCAACTGCAATATCAAATGCATCACACTCACCATTGCTTCAATCATTTCTCGATGCATATCAACATCACTAACCATATCCCTCCTATCATAAGTTCCACTCTGATTCACCAACGCAAAGTCCTCCAACTGCATATCTCCCAGATAAAATTGATCCCTCTCTTCTTTCGATGCATTTTCCAAGAATTGATAGAATACATGAAAGTTGCGCTCTCCTTCATTTTGATGAATGAGACGGACCTTCTCGAGAAGATAGGTATCAATGGAGGCACCCGTCAATCGGCCAGTTTGTGAGAAGTTAATGTTAATGTACTTTCCGAAGCGTGACGAGTTGTCATTACGAATGGTGCGTGCGTTTCCAAACGCCTCCAGAATAGGGTTGGATTGAAGTACTTGCTTCTCCACCTGTTGATCTGTTGCTTTATCTTTCGCATCATGTGCCTCAGCCGCAAGTTTGGATAACATGGCAAAGTAATTCAAAACAATTTTGGTAGTTACCGTCTTTCCGGCTCCAGACTCTCCCGAAACTAGAATGGATTGATCAGTGGGTGTTTCCATATCATCGGCTTTGTCCTTGATTTGATTGGATCGGGCACGTTGCACTTTTTGACGACGTGCGGCACCACCTGAGAGGGACATTTCGATTCCGCGCATCATGGCACGATATGCATCATCGGCCGTTTGATATGCGTGAGGCGGCAACCTAGTTCCGTCATCGGTTGTTCCAGCTTTAGATGAACTTTTGTTTGCAGTTGAAGATGAAGTAGAACCAGTTCCAAGCTCCCCCTCAAGACGATATCTTTGCATCACCTCATCAGTATACAATGGCATCGATTTGAAGGGATTAATTGCAATCAAAATCGGTCCAGTGGAGGTGTAGATAATATCCGCATCATATCGTAGTCGCAACGCATGCAATATTGCCGGTTCATGTAGGTGCGTCAACCCAATCAAATCGTCGACTCCTCCAACGACACGATGTGTGGCTTCATAATCTCGAGTTTTGATATCCTCCAATTCATCTCGCTCCGCACTCTCAATGTCAATTGTAAGTGTTACCTCAAATGGCTCCACGTCGGCATAGTATCCATCTCCCCCACTGATAGAGTTGGAACGATGCAAATCCGCATCAAAGTAGGGAGATGATGACGTGCTACCACCTGTCAGGGCTGGTTCAGAAGCATCTCCGCCACCGTTGGGATCATCCCGTAGTGTAATTTTGATGACAGTAATGCCCTTTATGACTATTTCCTCACGGTCGTGTATTACTGCGGGTACCCATCCCCATCGGGAGGCTTGGGAGCGGAGCCACACTGGCTGCCCTCTCTCCATGGTAGATGTTTGGTTGTTCTGCTATGCCGCGTTATATTAAGTAGAGGATGTGTTTATGAGTGCAATTCGCACGATCTCATTACATATTTGATTTGAGATTTGAGTTGAATGATTTGACTTGTTTGATTTGTGTCGTCCGGCACTCGGCCCTCGCCTCTCTCTTTCTTGACTCTCCTGGAAGGTCCCATTAAATAATTATTGGGAGTAGAGTGCCGCTGACGCGTTTGGATTTGCCGAAGCCCTTTTTCTTTCTTTTTGTGTCTTCAGGAACTGTCTTTCTGTTCTTTCCCACTGATGGGTGGCCACGCAAGCGAGCACCACACGCCGGTTCGAGTTTAGTGTCTCGTCTGCTTTCGTTTTGATAGTTCAAACACATATAACAAACGGTAGTGTTGTACAGACGTTAAAGGTCCAAGCGAACCGTCGTATCGAACTGAATCTGAAAGATATGGCCCGACGGCCAGGCGATTTATTTTGACGTAGGAATAGTAGGAAATCTCAACGTAACTGGCCTAAAGTATCCTTTCAAAGTACGCACGACGAGATTTGCCCAATTTTTTGCAACCTCAACCACCGCAAAGACACCCCGGTTCTTTGCTTTTGTTCAACTAAAAAAGAGTTCCTCTTTTGCCACTTTTCAACGACAACCACAGAGAAAAGCCAACAACCGGCAGAGGAACACCATGACAATTGCAGCAGCTACCGACGTTCTAATGGCACCTACCATCGCATCCACCTCAACAGACGAGTCTGCCAGAAAAAGGCGCCGTGTTTCCGATGATGTGCTCATTCCTGATGAAATCATCTCGGAGAGCGCACAAGATTCACCCGTTGTGCCTGCACCCGTTGTGCCTGCCGCAGCACCCATTGTCACGGTGCGCCGAACCAAGGGAGCCAAACGTCCTCAGATGAAGTATGACCCCAGTGTTCCCATGACCAAGGAAGAGACCAGTGTTTGGCGCCGTGAGCAACGTCGCAAACGCAACCGCGAATCTGCCGCCGCATGCCGTAGGCGTCAACGCGATCGCATCTCCGAGCTTGAAGTTGAGGTTAGCGATTGGAGAGCCAAGTTCGATGAGGCCCTCAACAAGTTGAAGGATCTTGAGGGTGAAGAGGCGGTTGCCCACTTCGAAGCCCTTCGCAACCTCGCTCCTCCTACGCGATGCAGCACTCCCGAAAATGAGCTTGCCGCCCCTGAAGACACCACATCGATGAGCATCCCCGACATGGATTGCTCTCATATCATCACACCCAATTGTCCGAAATTCGTCCCTCTTATTAATACCTCTGAAGAAGATGACATCCGTTTCCCCGTCCTGGAAGTTTCAGCTGACGTTACTGCCGACAAGGTCAACACATCACTGGATTCTTTAGATTCAAGAGTTGAGAAGCAACAGTACTTAAAAGAGATGATCACTCGACCAGCAAAGTCAAGATTACTCACCTCAAGACGAAGGATAGCGAGTGTTTGTTTTGGATATCTGCCTACACAATGAGATTAAGAGACCTGCCGTGTCTTTCCCCTTTATTGAGCAAGCTGACCACTTTATGTGGGAGGCATCTGTAGCACAAGACACTTTTGTGTCTTGTCTTCATTAACTGGTATGAGCACTTGATGCTGTAACCTACACCCCCCTTTGCTCAATTGGGTTTAACCGGCTACTCTTCTTTTCATTATGTTGGGTAGCATACACCTGAACAACACTCCTGTCCCGAGTTTTGTAACCCGGCCTAGAGTCCATGTATCAACATGTGCACTCAGCCATTAAGATCACATTCCTGCAGTGAAGATCACTGGTACTGTATCTGCCACTCCTCTTGATAACATTGAATCCGTCTGTGACGACCTTCTTCAGGTAGTTCCTGAGAGTTGTCTCTCCTTGACTGAATTGAAGACGATGCCTTTCCCCGAGACGTGCCCTTCCCTTGTGACTGCGTCAACAAGTAAGAACTCAACACCCGTTACTACGGATGGTGAGAGCGATGAAGATAGCGACCTCGGAGAATTCCTTGCGGACGCTGTGCAGTGGCTCTAAGTTTATTGCGCACCGGCTACAAGGGAATGAAATTTGTATACAACGAAGGGGACTTTATTTTGACAAAAAGCTTAATTACTTAAATATGCTAACTATCTGTGGTGAACATTATGCTATACTCATCAGTACGTTTGCGCTTTTGTGAAAAGCGCTGGTCTTTCGGACTCTGCTTTCTTAACCTCGTCTTTTCCAAATGCAGAGTCATGGAGTTGGTGTTGACAATAATCACTCCCATTCAAAGATTCTTGCAATGTTGCGTTGCCTCACATAATAGCGCTGCATGGGTCTAATATCACCATGGTTCAAATCAACATGACTGTTTCAACCATTGAATGTGTTGCTTTATCAGGATGCATGCAGGCACTTTGTTTTATGTTCTCTCTGCACATTCCTCAATTTTTCTTTCAATGAAGTGTTTGTTGTTTAGTCCACCCAATTTGATGTGTTCGTAAGTATAATAATCCTATTCAAACAAGTCTTAATGCTTTTGCACTTGCTTTACGCTGGACACTTTGCGTTGAATCGTATTGGGCAGCGCTGCAAGAGCCTAAATCCGCCACAGTTTATTGTAACATGACAGTCCAAAGTTGAATTTGTTACTTCATCAGATGTATGCCAACAACGGCAACACTACCCATTCCTTACCAACTTGTGGCACTAATTGGCCCCTCATGTGAAGTTATAACATCCTCATTGTTGCACAGTTGTTGCATCTGTTTTGGCCGTCAATCTTTGTTCCTTTCCTCAATGATAATTCATATAATAGAGCAGTCACTTCCTCTGCTAACTGGCTACGAAAAGTGTATCAAAACACAAACTACACTCCACTTCATTCCTAAGAAGGAAGTGTGTTCGGTGCTGTTGTCCACGTTCACTTCTTGATCAGATTGTTCGCATTCCATATTTCGTTTCCTTCACACGTATCCTGGTGTTGTTCTTGTCCACTTCAAAACTTCTTGAAAAGTTAGTGTTGCAATTGGGATTGAATCTGTACTGAGCAAGGCAAGCTTGATATTCCTAACTGAGCTTCTATCGAAATCTGCAAGTCTCTATCGCTTTACTTCGTTGACTATTGCTGACAGGCACGTCGAGACACTGCTGCGCTGTTGTTGTGCTGCAGCCTATCACATCGACTTGTGAAATTGCGAAAAGAGCGAAGGAAAATAGCCTTGCTTTGAGTCACTAGCCTCGTCTCAACCAAGCCGCAATGAGAATTACCTATATGACATCAACCGTCTGAGTTCAACCATGTGAGCCGGAGACTTTCCTTCCATTAGCAAGAACCAATCTACTTCGTCACTTTGGCTGTATCATCTGCCATCAGCCCATCAAGTTCTTTCGAGATGACAATAATATGTGCAAGTCGGGACACTCTGCGCTATATGAGTTGCGAAAGAGCGAAGGAGACATCCTTGCACATGACTATAGACAGTGACTTCATCTGTTTGCCATCCGTCACGACCACCTACAGAAGTGCTCTTGAGTTAGAGGACGACTGGCAGCCTCAAACAAGTGCCTTGAGAACATGACGCTCATCAACTTCATTTGAGATTGAATGAGCACGGCACGTACCATCCACCAATAGCCCAGTACCATACATCAGCTTATCAACTTCATAGATACTGGCTGCGCTGCCACCTGTAACACATCAACTCATTGAATTGTAACTAAAGCGAAGGAAGATAGACTTGAGCATTAACGGTTTTGTAGACTCGTGGCTTGTCATGTTTGCCGTACATCATGAGCACATCATACATATCCTCTTGAGTTAGAAGACGGCTTGCAGCCTGGACAAGCCGCAAGAGAACACGAAACTCATTCCACAACGCACACCAAACACACCGCCAATCTCAATCTTCGGAGTTGAACATGATGAGCCAGAGAGTTGCCTCACACTGCAGAGCAGGCATTTTATCGAGGTCGACTTTTTCTTGATTTGAGTTGAGCACACCACCTCCATCATGAACACACACCATAAGCTTGAGGTAGAACCTCATGTCGCTCACCCGCAACTTGCATATCACTGTATCACCGCCTGTATCTTCCGAGTTCAACTTTATATTGATTGGCAAAAGCTGCCAGCTGCCAAGTGTCATGTTGCCAGGTGACTTTTCTGTGTTGGGGATTTGAGATTTGAGCGGAGAAGTGCGGCGCAAACGAAAACGAGCCTCTTTTTAGAAACGAGTCCACCTACGTCATTCGCAAGATGACCACACCTGCAAGCGTTTCAGTAGCCCATGAGATTGAATCTGCCTTGTTCTTCCGCGTACAATATCACCACTGTCAACACTACTTACCTAATATATCAATCATGAAGTTCTCTGCCGTCGTCGCCGCTGCTGCCATCTCCACCGCTAGTGCATTTGCCCCTTCGGCATCTCAGTCACGTGCCTCCACCTCCTTGAATGTTTGGGGAGACAAGGACTACCTCATCGCTCCTTCCATCCTTTCTGCCAACTTCGCCAAGCTCGGAGAAGAAGTTGACAACATGCTCGAGGCCGGTGCCGATGTTGTTCACTTCGATGTTATGGATAACCACTACGTACCCAACTTGACCATCGGACCCATGGTGTGCAAGGCCCTTCGTGATCACGGAGTTACCGCCCCCATCGATGTTCATTTAATGGTTTCCCCCGTTGATGCCGCCATTGGTGACTTCATTGATGCTGGTGCCTCTTTCATCACCTTCCACCCTGAGGCCACCAACCACATCGACCGTTCTCTTCAATTGATCAAGAACGGAGGATGCAAGGCTGGACTTGTCTTCAACCCCGCCACCTCATTGGAGTACTGTAAAAATGTCAAGGATAAGCTTGACATCATCCTTTTGATGAGTGTAAACCCTGGATTCGGAGGACAGGCTTTCATCCCCGCTACTTTAGATAAGGCGCGTGAAGCCCGTAAGTTCATTGATGACAATGGCTTGGACTGCCGTCTTGAGATCGATGGAGGTGTTAAGGTTGATAACATTAAGGAGGTTGCTGAGGCCGGTGTTGATATGATGGTTGCTGGATCTGCTATTCTTAAGGAGCCAAGAACAATTGAGGCATACAAGGAGACCATTGATGCTATGCGTGCGGAGCTTGCCCAAGTTGGCAACTAAATGTGTTGATTTCTCTCTGTTTGTTAGAAGCGGGTGACCGAGAAGCCGGGACTTGCTGTGCTGAGTCTTCTCTCGAATGACTTGATAACATTA
Organism: Skeletonema costatum; assembly: GCA_018806925.1. Classification (NCBI taxonomy): domain Eukaryota; phylum Bacillariophyta; class Thalassiosirophyceae; order Thalassiosirales; family Thalassiosiraceae; genus Skeletonema; species Skeletonema costatum. The sequence continues at coordinate 52,897 of JAHBBA010000911.1, read as the reverse complement.
TTTAGAACTTAGACATTGTAGATACGCTCTCACTTGGGCGAAGAACAAGTGTATATATTTTGTTAATGCGTAGATTCACATGGGCTAGGTAAGTCTTGTGAGCATCTTGTAGACACGTGAACGAACTCAACTACAGAAGAAGTAATGAAAGGATTTGTATGAACTTTTAGATGTTAAACGAGCACTACCCATGGCAAACAGCTTAATCACACCACTTTGTTGATATTCAGTAATGCAGCTTACACCCTCGAACATAATTCCATGCACGCCAGTTCAATGTCTGAAAGCCATGGTCTCTAAGAAAAGGTTGTCATGTAATCCATCCATCTGTCTCTCCCCCAAAATAAAAATTGCATGGTTTGTTTCTTCTTTTTCATTTCTTTGTCTCCCCTTGTATATATATTTACATTCGGAATTTCCCCCAAATGTGAAGCAACACAACCACACCAACAAAGGAAAGGGATGCTACCAAAACAGTGGTAGGTCCCACCTGCAATCCTGGACTATCATCAGTGTAAAATTGAAGAATGTTTGAGGATCCTCCGGCACGTCCTCCGCCTCCGGCTGCGGCTTTGCGTTGTGTAGCTGGCTGAAATTTATTTAATGTATCGTATAAGATCCAATGTACGTGTACGTGGAATGTGAAAAAGCAATGTGTGTGTGAGTATTTGGGAAAGACAAGGCGCCAAAGGCAATGCATAACAATTGTAGGATAGCATATCAGCACCAATGCGTCAAGTGGCTATCTAATGGGAGATATATGGGCAATTTACGGCCACGAATGCTTTTCAAGGAAGCTCGCCGCACCGCATCCACATGTTGTGAGTTGAGTATCTTTTCAATACGTTGCGCCAGTCGCACTGAGCTCCCCCGAAGCCTCCCTAGCACTTTCACATTACATATGTACGTCTCTTTCTTCTAACTACCAGCAAGATCTTAGATTGCCAACGCACCATGTTTAATATATACGACCTATTATTAGCAGAGTGAATGGACGGTGGCGAGGCAGGCTGATTTGTTTGCGTTGGGCGTTGGGTCGGAAAGTGCCCTGTTTTCGGGGCTCAGCAGACATGAAATTTGGTCACGCACATCATCATCATGAGCAGTGAGTCAGTAGGCCACAACATACAGTACCGAAAGAATAATACAACAATAAAACAAACAGTCAAGATGAAATTTGTAGCATCACTAGCTTTGATTGCAGCCACTGCGTCTTCGTTTACGTTTCCTACGTCGACTCGCACAGCGTCTGCATTAAAAGCATCGAAGCAAAATGACGAGACTTCCATTGACCGCCGAGACTTTTTCATCTCTTCGGCTGCCAAGGCAGTTTCCATCTCTGCTCTTGTAGCGACCAACATCGACGTAGCCAATGCTGCAGCTCCGTCCGCTCAATATTCTAAACTATACCAACCAGATCCTCATTCAATGGACGGCAAGATTGTTGTACTCACTGGTGGCAACGCTGGTCTTGGCCTCGAGTCTACAAAGCGGTTAGCTAAGGCTGGTGCTACTGTAGTTTTCACAAGCAGAGACCAAGTCAAAGGAAACAAAGCTCTTGATGAAGTCAATGAATATCTGAAAGAAGGCAATACTGACGAATCATTTGTAGGAAAGGCCATTGTTGTTACTCTTGACTTATGCGATCTTGACAATGTGAAATCATTCAAGAACCGGTTAGAAGCTGTCATTGGAAAAGATTCCAAAATTGACGTCTTAATGAACAACGCTGGCGTCATGGCCATCCCAGATAAACGAATTACAAAGGATAACTACGAGCAGACATTCCAAACAAATCATTTGGGCCACTTTGCTCTCACTTCATCTCTGCTACCAATGCTTTCAAGCGATGCTCGAGTCATCAATGTCTCATCTGAAGGATACCAGTTCGCAGCCAAGGGACTCGATTTAGACAACCTTAACGGAGAGAAGGAATATGGACCATGGAGCTCATATGGAGCAAGTAAGCTTGAAAATATCTTCTTTACGTCAGAACTCCAAAGGCGAGCATCTGAATCTGATGCATACAAGAACCTGAAAGCATTTACACTCCACCCTGGAGCTGTGCAGACAGATTTAGCTAGATATCTCATTGGTGAAGAAAAGTTTGCCGCAATGAAAGAGAAGGGATTTACCAGTCTGAAAGATAAAATTTTGTTCGAGACTCTTGCCAAATTTGTAAAGACAGTGCAAGAAGGAGCCTCGACACAAGTATACTTGGCTGCAGCTGATATCAGTCAGTTGGATAAGGATGCAGGCAAGTTTTTCACTGATGGCAAGGTTGAGAAGTTACAAGCTTTTGCTTTGGATTCTGAAAAAGCGAACAAGTTGTGGAGTATGAGTGAAGAGATGGCTAATGTGAAGTTCGAATTGTAAATAAAACACTAGAATAGAGATAACATAGGATTGATAGAGAAATACGATACGAATCTCGTGGTGCTTTTTGTTTGGAACTTGAACACGCTGCACCAGTTGGCATCCATCTCTGTTCACTTTTCTTGAGATGAACGCCAGCGCTCTTCTTGGCCGGCAAGGGGTTTGGTGTCATTGTGACTCCTATTTCTACGAAGGAACTAGTACGACATGATCTTGCGTGCCCCATCGATTGCCCCCCCCCTCCGCCTCCCGAATTCAAATCTCGCAGTAGCTCGCAGCGCTTCATTTTTACCAGCCTGGACCATGACATCCTCAACGCCAATGGTGGTCTCCTCTTCAGTAGCCAATGGCGGCATTAGGAATAATAATAGAACAATAGCCTCTCCAGCTGCAGCCGCCGGAACCCAAAAGAGAAAGAACAGCACAAAATCACCATCAACAATGGTTTTGAAAAAGAATTCGTCAAAACCCACGAAAAAAGAAATACCCGTCGATGATGAAATCAACACTGACGAAGCAACCGCCGCTGCTGAAAATACTAACAATTCAACATCATCCAACAACATGCTCGGCGGCGCAGGAATGATGGGCGGCATGGGCATGGGCATGGGAGGAATGGGCATGATGTCCCCCATGATGGGAATGGGCATGATGTCCCCCTACTCCATGGGCGGAATGGGCATGATGGGTATGGGCGGCATGATGGGATCCCAATGGTTAATGTCACTCAACCAATTCCTATTCGGGATACAAAGCGTTGTGTTTTCAATTGGACAGGCTGTGCAAATTGTGGGAATGAATGCTCAGCAGATGAAACACATGTATGAGAGTGTCAAGGGGATGGTGGAGAATGCGATTGGGCAGGTGAATAGTTGGGGACAGATGGAAAAGTGGGAGGAGATTACAGGAGTGAAGGGTGATGATGCTCGGAGATGGATGCTTGGGGGAGATAATGATGAGAATGATAGCAAAAATTCCAATTCGCAAGTACAACAAGAGCAAGGAGACGAAGAACGGAAAATTTTGACACACAATGAAATAATACGGAGGAGACGATTGGCAGCGTTTCGGTGGACAATGACTCTCACAGTTTCATACTTTTTATATCGAGGGGTAAGACGATTGATTCGAATGGTATTGTATGGCTCGAGAGGGAATGGACGAAGACAACTTGCTTCATCTGATATGCATATGCAACAGCAATATAATGGTATGGGAGGAATGTCAAATCAGTATTACGGAGGTGGACAAGGTAGCTACGGAATGGGCGGACAAGGTGGTTATGGAATGAGTAGATATTCATCGTATGGTGGTGGAGGGTATGGAAGACGGAATTATAATGCTGGATACCAAGATATGGGTGGAGATTATTACTGAGCTTAAACTGTGTAAATGATACTGTACATGACTGTCGACAACTATACAACACTTGAAAGCTTTACCCATGCTTGATGGTAAAATTCTTCTACACCGTTCAGTAGATGATTTCGAACTTCGTTGCTGTACGTCTCCAAGTTGAAGAAAAAACGCCGGTATGACAGTTCCGCTTCATCCTGTGTTTCTCCATTATCGTCGACAATCGTTTTGACACCTGCATGTCTTTCCCATGCTTGTGTCAGAATATAACATGCCTCAGGTGAGAGCTTGCATAAGATCTCAGCAAACCAGATTGCCACGCTGACTTCGGACCACATCATGTTGACCAACCCTGCGACATGAGTGGTATTCCCTAGTTGAATGCGAAGGAGGAATGCCTCCAGAAGGCAATATAATTTATTATCATGTTCGCTTGTTGAGTGTTGTGTGGGTGTTAAGCATCTGCGGTAGAGCAGTCCAAAAGTGTTAATCGATTCATCATCCAAAAGTTCGTACTTGAACACTATTCTATTAATACCGATCCAGTCTCTTCGGTGTATCAAGTTTTCTTCAGTGGTAATTTTCATGTCCTTTGGAAGTATCTCCTCATTTTCGAGGAAATATGTTTGTTTCTTATCTTCTAATAGTAAGGCAGTTGCATAATCTTTGTTCGATTCAAAGTACCTTCGCGAGCATTGACGCAAATGAAATACAGACATGTGGTCCGGGACATTACTTTGACGCGAAGGATGATGATAATCAAACCAAACATTGATTGCTGTACATCCATGACCTCTTCTAGATGCATCATGTTGATCACATTTTGAGACAACTCGATGCCACCATCCTAAAGGAATATACAATGCTTCGCCGGCTGCCACGGTAACTATATGAGTAGACCCTTGTTTCCTTTTCAATGTCGACTGAATATCGCGCTGGATATCTTCTTCTGGTTGCATGTTACCACGTCTCAAGAGTTTAGGATGATTGGCATGTGTGGAGTACACTCCGATGCTTGTATACAGCCAGGCGGACAAAGTTCCACAATTTTCACTCCATTGGTCACAATTAGAAGATTGTCATGATCATCGTAATGGACGTTTGTGCAGCATGACTGAGGTGCGTGCCAGAGATTGATGTTCTGTATGACGACATCTTTGGATTCATTGCGTGGATTTCCTAGCAGCAGATAGGATGGTAGTCTAATTAATGATGCAAGTGGAGACAGTTCGAGATTTGCAGGTTGATGATTGAGTTTGCCATCAACATTGAGTGATATTGACTCTTGTTCCATTTCGTCTACATCAAGGATTGGCAGCTGAGATGCACTCACATGATGAGTATGTTCGTCAATTGTTACTAATTCTCGAAAAGTCATGCATGTTGTCACCTGATCTTCTTGACCCATAAACGTAGGAATGTTTTCTTCGCCATCATTTCCGCTGCTAGTATTAGATAGCATAGACAATTTTTCATCAATATCACGTGCTTTTTGTCGAATCTTATCGTCGCTTAACTCTGCAGGGTGCAAACTCTTATGATTAACATTTGGTACACATTGAACGGTGATTATTTTGTCGAGCACTTTGGATGGCAATGAATCCACACTCATTGTAGAAAATACTGGTTCTTTGCTAGCTTGTTCATTGGTGACATGGCGAAAAACTGGATGCACTATTAATTTTGGTTGGGATGCATTTCTCCAGATAGGGTTGGAATGCATCCCAGCACAATGCTTGGTTTTGATCATCAGAATAAGTAGAAGTTGATTCACATCTTCTCCGCTTTTTACTTTCACCTATGCAAACTCTTTTTTGATTGTGCTTATCTTCCGTGCACACCGGAATGCAACCAGGCGGAATGAGAGTGTCAATATACCCTGGGCTGATATAGTGCGGATCGGGAAGGCTAGTGTTGGCGGCTGCCATTTCACAGTCTGCAATTAATATGTTTTAGACATATTATGAGGAGTGCATGGTGCCTTTGCCAAGTGCAAAAGACAAGAGCAAAGCTGTGAGACACCCGTCTCCTTTCGTCGCCGTCACCAGCGCAGGAAAAAAAGAATTCTCAATTCGGCATCAACACAGAAGCAGTTTCGCCAATGTTGCATTGAACGAGGTTTGAGGACTGGTTGAGGCGCCCGTAGTTGTCTGACGTTGCATTGCATAGCATTTTGAATTTAAAAGGTAGAAGCAAAGGAGCGCATTTACACTGTCGTCTGTAGTTTTTTTGGTTGGTAGTTGATCATCAGGCAAGAGAGACAAAAAGGTTCCGACCATTTGCATAATATACTCCTGTCGTCATGGCTGCCCGACCAATAATATCACCGTCGCCGCCAGTGCGAAGTGACGCTGGTCGATCAAGCAAAGGAAGCGCATCACAATCGTCGTCGCTTCTATCTCGCATCATATCCGGATCTACTGGGTCAATCATCTATGCACTTTCTGGAACACCCATCGAGGTAGTCAAGATTCGGCAACAGACTGCACCACGGGAAGACTCCTTTTCATCAAGTCTCAAACGGCAAGGTAACCCAGTCAAGAAGTTACTCAGATCTCGAGGCGCAATCGTGCTCAATAATGGCTTGATGCTGCCAATAGATGCATTTCCATGCTTGGTATCTCCGGGTGGTGGTGGTGGTATATCCAAGATGGACTATTCCATTTACTCTCGACTATTTGAATCTTGTCGCACTGCATCTTCAATAGTGCAAGATCAATCATCTGGAACATTCCGAATGCTCAAAACCATATTTCGTAATGAAGGAGTGGCTGGACTGTATGCTGGACTAAAGCCGACTCTGGCTATGAGTATACCTAACACAGTGATATACCTTAGCAGCTATGACGAAATATCAATGCGGTTGCATGCAATGCATTCATCCAACTCGGATGTTGATGCAAGTAGAGCATACATCCCACTTGTTGCTGGCAGTACAGCTAGAATTATTAGCAGTTTTGCTACTGCACCTTTGGAGCTAATCCGTACAAGGCAAGCAAGTATAATAGCGGGTAGCATACCACAAGGCAGAGCACCCGGCATCTTGGAAGAATTCCGCCTCCTGGTGAGAACAGGTGGACTCATGTCCTGTTACAACGGTCTTGGTCCACTGCTTCTGCGTGATGCTCCGTTTGCTGCGATTTACTTTCTCTGCTTGGAGCAGTTCCGAGGAAGCTCGTCTCACAACACCTCACTAGGTCGGTGGAGCGGACGTCACTATACAGACCAAGGCGTCCAAATACCAGCAAGCATCGACGTCATGCACACATTTGCGGCTGGGGCCAGCGCTGCTCTCGTCGCGACCGCTCTCACTGGTCCATTCGACGTTGTAAAAACAGTGAGGCAAGTGTCCAATGGGGGCAACGCAAACACTCTCTCTTGCATCCGACAGATATTCCGTGACGAAGGAGTCAAGGGATTGTGGAGAGGGAATGTGTCTAGAATGATCAAGGTTGTGCCTGGTCACGCCGCCATGATCACATGTTACGAATTTGGAAAGAGAGTTTTTGATGGTGTATTGTAAATATGTAGTGTAAACAATTTTGTAAATACAATTAGTAGGAACCTGAGACCTAATCCTAACCCTAAGAAGCTCTATGCATTAAAGCCTTGACTGTGTGTCGCCACTTGATGCCTCTCCACCGCCACCACCTCCTTTTAGAAACTTTCTTATCTCATTTTCACAAACCTCAGGCTCTTGGCAATACATCCAATGCCCCGATTCTTCCAGTCTAACTACACGAGATTCGCTCAGCCCTTCCTTTTCCTCCCTCTCTAGTAATGCAACACTTCTATTATCATGAAACATGACGTTCTTTTTCGCTCCATACATGTACAATACAGGCGTTTCTTTCAAGTCTAACGGCAGCGTTGCTACGTCAAAGACAGTTTCAGATCCTTTCAGCACTTCTTTAAACATGTGGTAGTATGGATACGTCATGTACAGGAAGTGCTTTAGATCTTTCGTGCGCCCCAATAACTTATCAACGTCCTGCAGTGGATTCAACTTGAGAATGCTGAAGACAATAGTTGTTAATACCGCCAACACAATGAGACCAACCGCCTCTGAAAACTGCAATACTGCAAAGCTCATCGCAAATGCTATGCGGTAAGAAAGCGAAAGCAGATTATCACGTGCCGTAGGTTTTTGGATTTCTTTTCCTCTCAGCATTTCTTTGTAGTTTGACTTTGGATGCGGAAGCAGCAATACATCTAACATCACAAGACGATCTGGCTTGTGCTGCGTGAATCTACGCTCCTCGATAGCTCTATTAATGAACAAGTGTCCAATAACAACTCCCCAATCATGTGTCATGAGAGTAAATGCAGTCTTGCATTCATCTGTTGACGATGATACCGACTTTGCATGTTCCTTAAACAGTAGATCAGCCGCATCTCGAACACAGCAAGTCACTTCGTCAAATGTAAATCCACTCTTTTTATATCCAGTAAACTTCTGTTCATTGAACGTCTTGTTATCAAAACCAGGGAAGCAAGTTACACCGAAGTAGCATCCCCGAGCTTGTCCGTCGCGCGTTGTTGCTAAACGCTCGGCGAGGTTTGAGATCGGCTCCAAACCATCGGGAAAGCCGCCACAATACAAGATCACATCTTGTGCTGCAGCTGCCTCACCGTAGATATGGAGGATGCCTCCAGTTGGATTTCCCGGTATAGGGTAGTTGAAGACCTTCGGTGATGTTAGCATGCTGATATTTGTTATGAACTGATGCCTGTTTTAATCGCCCATTACTACTGCATGCACGGCTCATTATCATCGTCGCTGTTATTTCTCTTCTCATTTCTTCCACAAAAGTATCTTTGAGCCTCCGACCGCGCCAAATTTATTTCCGTGCCCGGCCGGCCCGCCACATTTTCATTTTCATATTTCATGCGAGTCTGCCTGCACAGAGCACAGGTGATCGGTGGTAGGTGACATTGGTGATAGCGTCGAAGGGCTCTCGTAGTAAGTGTGGATAGGCAAACGCAAACAGTTCATACTTCATCCTAAGATGCAGGTGATCCCAAGAATACCATCCTTTCTTTTAATCATAATAACATGGCAGCGGTGGGAAGCTGCAGATGCACATCAATTCACAGTCAGATCCAAAAATACGTTGGCGTTCACAACAACATTATCGGCAGGTGCACCATGGTCCACAAGAAGACGCAATAATTCTCAACTAGGAATGTCTCTCATTCCGATCCCAATCAATGAGCTACAACAGATACTTCCAAATGCTTCAAAATTAACTCCAACGGGTGATCAATATGTCACCTATCTCGGCCGGACGCCAAGAGAACGATTCAATTCATTATTTGAAGGGTTTAGTGTTGCGTTTTTGGGGAGCATGTTTGCATATTTCATATCCTTTGTCATTGGGCAATTTCTAGCTACAATATTGGGTATCATATTTCTATTCTGGCCAATTCTATCTCCCGAATTCAAAGCCTACCAACGAAATTGGGAGCTTGTTGGTGGGCGAGATCTCATAGATGTGTGGGTAGATGATGACGACGATGGTTACTGGAGTGGCATTCCACAAAATAAACGTGGGCTATATGGGGCTTACTACACGGCAACAGTCGATGATATATGTGTGGTGGATGATGTGCGTGCGACTTCAGATGAAGAATATGATTTAGACGAATTTTCGGATTATACCATGACATCTGATGAATTAGAAAACATGACTGGCATCCCTTGGAAGTTGCGGTTACGCTTATTAGACGACGAAGGAAGGGGGATGCAAGTACATGCGCGAATGTCAGAAGACTATTTGGATTTAGAGCCAGGGATGAGTGCAGTTGGAGTACTGTTGAGTACAAGCAAACAGTTTGATCAATTAGCAGGCATGACTGATTTCCTGGTGCTTGATGAAGTTGACGGCAGCACAATTACCTGGGTTGGTGATTACCCGTATCTACCGAAGGACGAGTTCTTGAGAATAATAGAGACGAATGGGGTTGCAGATGAGTTATTGGATGATTTGCAAGAGGATGAAGAATATTTAGACGAAGAGGATGAAGTGGAGAACGAAGAAACACTCGCTCCAGTCAGCTCAAAGAGGCTAAAAGGTAGATGATAACAACATGCTGCTAAACAGAAACTATTAAAATTACACACTCTAACGGCAATAATGAGTGCCGTTTCTCTTCTTGCCCGTATTCATCCACTTGACCAAATGCACTGCCTTTGTGTGGTCACCTTCTCCAGCACCTCCATGCCATCTAAATTGACCTTGCTTCTCAACCTTCTTGGCAACCTTGGCCATGTCATCATCCTTAAGTCCCATTTGAGATGGCTCACGTGGACGAGAATGAGACCTTGCCTGACTGCTCGCGCGTTTGACTGATTGCTCACGTTCCTTACGAGCACGTTTGATGGCACCCTTGCTCTTTCCACGTCCGTCCTCCATCTCTTCGTCTTCATTATTTGCAGGGGCGGCATCTTCCATTTCTGCATCTCGTTTGCGACGACGTATCTCCCTGGGATCATCCCTCTCCCTCTTTCTTCCTCGTTCTAACATCGCACCAGTGTCAACTCCGTACTTGTCCATTCGCTTCTCGATTGCGCTGGCCTTCAACTTGGCATCACTATCGTGCATATCCTTGACACGGCCACGAATCTCACGAGGCAATGCAGGACGGTTGCGACCACCAGGTCTTTCTTTGTGAGCGCGGGCAATCTTGACGCGGTCCCTGATTTCAGATACTTGAGCTTTCTCCATCTCATCCAAACTATCATCATCGTCCATACGTTGCATGTTGGCAGCATCGTATTCTGCTGCAAGCTGGTCCTCCTCTTCCTCCAAAAGTCGAAGCCTATCATCAATGTCTGGATCAACGTAGTCAGCAATATTCTTTCCATCCAAAATCTGAGGGATGGCATCGAAACGCCACTCTGGGTCAGCAAGGTCGTATTGTTCACGGTAATCAGGAGCCCAGACACCAGGTCCGCCATTTTCCCACATGAGCTCTCGGGCAGTCTTCTTTCGGGTACTAACACCATCGTCACCAATCATTTCATCGTCACTTTCAGGTGGAGTATCGTCAGCCTCATCATCACTATCATCAACTGTAGGAGCGTAGCCTTTACGAGACTTTTTAGGTTTCTTGGCTCCCAACTCTTTCTCCTTCTTGACGCTTTCAGGAATGAATGCATCACGTGTAACTCCATCCCTTGCTGTGGGATACACCACTTGCAATCGGTTCATTACAGAGTCGACCTTATTTCCACTCACACGAGAATCAACTCTTGCAGCCAACAACTTTTCACATGCTTCATTCTTCACTTGACTGACACCTTCCTCGCTCACATTACTCATCTTAAGCATTGTCGTATTTGGTCCACTCTCTTCAAGCAAATCTTCAATCAACTTTTTCCTATCTGCCTCAAGAGTCTCCCATGGTTGTGCGTCAATCTTATTAATCACCACAACAAGTTGCTTGTTCGCAAACAGAGGTTGAATGGAACGGAACAAATTGCACTGTTGTTCGATAGTGTACCCACATTGTTCACTAATATCCATGAAATACAATACTGAGCATGTCAAGTGAGCCAAAGCTGTAATGGCCTGCATCTCAATTGTGTTCCTCTGCTCCAACGAATGGTCCAAAATTCCTGGAGTGTCAATCACCTGCCACCTCAAATACTTGTAATCAGTATGTCCCACAAACAAACTCTTGGTAGTGAATGCATACGGTTGCACATCCACATTTGCCCTGGTAATCTTATTCATGAACGAACTCTTACCAACATTGGGCAATCCGCACATGAGCAGTGTACGAGTATTAGGATCCAACGCTGGAAGACGAGACATGTGCTTCCTCACTTCCTCGAGGTAGGAAAGACTTGCCTTTTGGCGTTTTAGAATGGTACACATACGACCGAGCGCTGCACGCTTGAGACATTTGCATCTGTAGAGTGAGTCTCCGTATTTGACCATGCGGATCATATCACGTGCAACAGCATCGACTAACTGCTTGGCAGTGTTGATTTGGCCAAGGGCAAGTTTGTAGTGATCACGATCGTAGAGAGTGTTACAGAGATCAGAGTAAAAAGGATGGATGTCGGATAGACGTGGAAAGTCAGCAAGCATGGCGGTGAGACGATCGGAGATGGTTTGTTGAGTGAACTTGATTTTACGCATGCTTTAGTTTGCAAATAGATGAAGACAAAAAAGTTGTGAGCATGATGATATCAAGTAATATCACGACATATTCAAGTAACTTAAACACAGCCGTCAACTCACTAGAAACTACGAATCCTCGTAATCTTGTACCCTGGATGCACCACTGTTGGCGTCTTGCGCTGAGTTCGTGTGAGGACAATATCCACAAAGTCCGATGCCGATGGCACCGGGGCCATCTTCTTAAAGTTGTAGACGGGCATGGTGGCTGATTATGTTTGTCTTCTTCTTCTCTCCTACACCGATGAGTAGTTTGTAATGCCAATAGCCTCCTAACAGACAGGGAATAATGGAATGGTAGATGCTAATGCTGCCAATCGAGTTGCTCTTTGCCTTTTTGTTCTTTCAATGATTTGGTTGGAGGGAGCGGATGAAAAGTGCTCGACGACAGACTGTGTACAAGACAAGCCCACGGCTCATGGTACATCACTTTATTTTTTACAGAATGGTAACAATTCTCCTGTAACATGAGTAACTACAATGGACTGAATGATTTAGTTGTCGATCACAACTCATAAAACAAATAATAGCAGTGGTGGTCAATGTTTTTTTCTTTTTCTTATTCTGAAACGTTGAGCTTCCTGATTTACTTATGCCTTACCCTATCGCGTTATCATCGCTATCACTGAAGTTCAACCTGTGACTTTTGCTATTTCTCACCAATCCTGCATACCGAGGTTTGCAAAGTGGCGGGGGTGGTCAAAGTTAATTATGTTCATATCTCTGCATGCTACAATACATGATGATGAATGGTTGAATGGTTGTGGTGGCGTTAGTAACTCTTTGCGCTACAGTATTCCCTCCTCGATTGTTTAATAATTAATATCTCCCCCCCATCTGCCCATCATCATGCCGCGAACATCACGGCGTAGAAGGTTCATTAAGATGCTGACTCGTAATCTACAGCAGCGGAAAAGTTTGGTTGCCATGTCTATGCTGAGTGACGACAGCAGTAGTAGCAGCGACGACGGCGGCAGCAGTAGTAGCAGTAGTGACAGCACAACAGGTGCAATCATATTTGCGGCGGCATACAACTCATCAAAAAAGAAACTCGAGTTTGCCGAGAAGAGCCGCTACTTATTCCGTACGGGGTATAGAAAGTCAAATCAAGATGTGTTCATTAACGACCTATACACCGGAAGCGGCGACGAGCGACCGTGGCTGACGGAAGAAGAATTCAAAACGAAATATCGCATGAACCGGGAGGCGCTGGATTTTATTACGGACAAAATCAAAGATGATAAGGTGTTCAAAAATAAGAGAGGGCCAAAGCAAATGAATCCAAAACATCAACTAATGGTTCTTCTAGACTACCTTGGCACTGAGGGCTGCGGTGCCAATCTTCCAAAACAGAGGGCCTATTTCAAAATTGGGCATGGAAGTGTGAAAAACTGCAGGAAGCGGGCACGCAAGGCAATACTTCGTTGTCTTGGAGAAAAATATTATAATTGGCCGGATGAAAATGAGAGGAGGAAGATAGCCAAGTGGTTCAAGAAGGAGTTCAACCTCCCAAACTGTGTTGGGGTTATGGATGGTACACTCTTCCCGCTGGAATTTGAGCCCGAAACAGAAGATGCCGGTGATTATCATGGGAGAAAGTTTCAGTGGTCATTGACGTGTTTGGTAGTTAGTGACCAAAAGCGACGCATTAGGTGGTACGTAAGTGGTTATCCGGGGAGTGCGCACGACAATCGGATGTTGAGGAGGAGCCCACTGAAACTTAAAAAGGAGGAGTGGTTTGCATTGTATGAATACATCATTGGTGATACAGCATTCGATCCCGGCGAAAACGTGGTGCCAGCGTACAAGGCCAGCCCAGGACAATCTGAGCCCGATGATCCTGACGAACGGCTGTTCAACAGGGTCATGAGCACGCCAAGAGTTTCCTCCGAGCATGTCAATGGAATGTGGAAGGGGAGATTCCCATGGCTTCGAATGATTCCAAACAAGATTAAAAACAAGAAGACATTGAAGTGTGTGTTGGAGTATATCCATTGCACTGTTCTTTTGCACAACTTGTTGATTGAAATTGGAGACGAACACGTCAAGTCATGGGAGCGTGAGCAGGATAGACTAAGTGATATTGCCGACCCCGACCGTGCTCCATCCGATGGTATGCCGGAAGAGGAACGCGTGCTTTACAGAGGGGTGCCAGAAGGTGCCCCAAAGGATTGGAGGAGAGACACTTTAAAGGAGTATTTGAGAGAACACCATGCAGCATTTGAACTTCAGAAAAGGGATATGGTAGACGACGAGAGTAGTGACGAAGACATGGAGGATCTTTATGTATACGAAGCACAATTTGAAGCTTACTTCAATAGATACAACTAATTATTATCTACCCTACGAACACTGCATGAATTTTGATTGTCTCAAAATCCCTGCTGATTGTGGAATTCTTTTTTCTCATCCGCGGTAAGCAAGGTGGTCTCAGCAAACCGAGGAAACTGCAAGGCCGCGCGCACGGGATCGCCACCCACAGTTTCTTTAATAGCCTCGAATCTTGCTGCAAATTCAATCCATTGCTCAGCATCAGTCAGGTCGTAATCTTCCAACTTTCTCCGCTTATTTTGCTCCTCCTCTCTCTCATGCTTCCTCTTCTTGTATTTCATTTCTTCCAACTTGAGAGAAAGCAATCCCTCTAGCTGCTCGTCAAGAATCGACCCTTTCTTCCCTTTCTTCCGTGTGGAAGTTGGCGTTTTGTTCCTGCTGCCACTCTTCTTCGAGTCTTTTCGATTCTTCTTCTTTGTCTTCTTTCCCCTTTGATCTCTTCACCACGAGATGTTCAAAACAGGGAGTGTGAACTTCCCTGAGACACTTCGTTTTGCCTTCGAGCGCATTGGCAGCACAGGTGTCCTTTGGTGTGGGATTTTTACCGAGCTTGCATCCCCTCAAAGAACATTTGAAATCTACTCCTGCTTGTCTAGTTGTGTTCCTAGACATCCGTGATTGGTTCACTGCCGCGGCTGAAGTCATGGCAGCTTCTGCACCGCTTACACCACCGTTGGCCGTCTCATTAGCAGTTGCCGATGCCGATGCCGATGCCGATGCGTCTTTCTCCACTTCCACCACTTCTCCGGTACTGGTAGCTGCCGCTGCCGCTGCCACATTGATGGATGCTGGATTTGCTATGTCGTTGTCACCACAGAAAAGAACCATGTCTTTCATTTGTTATTGTTCAATAATTTTGTGCCGTGCTGGGTTGTGTTTTGGCTTCGGTTCGTCAACGTTTCAGAAAAAGTGGCCATTTCGGCTCTAATTCTGAGAAATAGAATTTGATGAAAAGTTGTCATTATGACAGGATTGTGAATTGTGAAGCGGCACCAAATCTACGATTAAGCCACAAGTGGCACTCAACAGCAACGGCGTTCTTGTCCAGACTGCTGTACGTAGAACATACTAATTCCTAAGGTCAACGTTTCAGAATAAGAAAAAGAAAAAAACATTGACCAGTACTAGCGTAGGATGGGAAGAAATATGTCAAAGCAGGTAACCCTTGATCTCAAGCCATTCTCATCCTCGAATCCTCCAGCGATTCTCTCGTCAACACTGCTTCCAATTTCCTCCACAAAGGCATACATTAGCAAGTTCCTTGCTGTTGTTCGATCCAACCCACGACTCCTCAAGTAGAATAATTCTTCTTCGCTCAAATCTGAAATTGTGGCACCGTGGGTGCAGGTAACATCATCGGCAATGATTTCCAAACTAGTAGTAGTAGCAGCAGTATTAGTTGGTGCGGTCACTGCATTCCAGCAGCCATCGAGGAATGTGCTCATCACTCGCGTTCGGCAGGCACCTCCATCTCAGCCGCCATTGTCTGTTTTTGAAAGTGTGCGCATACAAAAACAATCTACACAATCCACAACCCTCTTTTCAACCCAGTCTGACAACGACCCGCTTGTCTATCGCGCGTCACAAGCTCTGCTTGCTTCCTCGTGGCTATCATGGTGGAGTCAAGTTATTTTGACAGTAATTAGTGCGGTAACATTCATCTTTGCACGTAATGTGATGGAAGCATCTGCGATTGGGCCAATGGGCATAACAAAAGTAGCTCCCAAATTTATCCTCCCGGGAGTAGGTATTGTCTTTTCCACCATGTCGATAATCTGGACATGGGGAGGACGCAGATTGGCCAAACGATTCTTGCGTCGTACAAACACCACACAGGTAGAGGCGGCTAATCTGCTACGAAGGGTGATCAAAGTAGGAGCATCCATTAACTTGATAGGCCTATTTACAAGTATATTCGGAGCACAATTTATTATTGGGACATTAGTTGCAAAGTCGATGCAAAATGCTGTTGGCTTTGGCGTGGGTATCGGAGGGGGAATGGTTTCGGCACAAACTCTGCAACCATTGGATTTGCTGGTAGTTCAGGCCAACACGAACATGTTGACTAGCCACTTTGTTAGTCTTGCATGCCTACTTTGGTTGACAAGAATGGTCGACAAATTAGATCCTCCATCTTTAGAAGAAGATTTGTGAAGGGGAAAAATTCAAATTATATCTGGTAATCTTTGTAAACAAGTTGCATACTTGTACTGAAGACTGATGGAAGAGGTTTCTTTACTAGTTCTGATTATACTATTTCTCCAAAAACCTTCTTGCCAAATTCATAACATGAAATCATGACTGCACAAGCGGGAGCAACCTTCACCATCCGTGTTGTGTTACCTCGCCATAGACCTGACAACCCTTCATCCTTGAAAATCTCTCTCATGTGACCAAATGTCCCAACATTATTGAACCGACTTCGTTCCGCTGCCGCAGCTACTGACATGCTTCGTTGTTGACAATTGTTATGTGATCCTGAATATTCTTTTAAACCGAAATGATCACATGGGCCTGAGCCTGTTGTTGACAGCACTTCTGTTTGACTACTCATTTGTCTTCTCGTCTTTACAACATCGAAAGGCGTCGTACCAAAAGCAGCAATTGCTCCAGCGCCAGCACCACTGACAAACGAATGCATTACCTCAACACTCGGAGGTATTGCCATTCCTTGATCTCTGTAGTAACCTCCACCCCAAGTCCCTAAAGTTTTGGAATCGGACAAATCATTCCTAAACTTTTCTAGAAACAACCAATATATTGCAGAGAATGGCACATCACGCCATAGTGTAGGTGCAAGTCCAGTAAATAGTGATGAGAATCCATTGGTTCTCAGTAATAGACGAAACTCTTCCATCATTCCTGGGACCACTCTTTCTCCATTCCCAATAGCACTAGCTTGTCGTGTACGAACCAATTCTAACGGTGCTGTTGACAATGAAGCAAGCAGCCTTGACGTTGACCCTGCCACAAGTGGTATATATGCCTGTCGCCTGGCATCATCATCTATTTCATGTACATGCTGCGTGGATTGTTCTATGTTGTGGTTGTTGAGAGTATGGTTGTTTCGCAGTCTCGTGGATATTTCATCATAAGCAGTAAAATATAACACAGTGGATGGTATCGACATGAGCAGCGTTGGACGCAGTCCCGCATATATACCTGACCAGCCTTCTTGCTTGAATATTGAAAATAGTGTTCGGAATGTACCGCTTGTGTGCGGTGGTGCAATTGTTGATCGAGTCGTCTCTACAGGAATGGAGCATTCCATCAAACCATTATTCAGTACAAGCGTACCACATCCACGACATGGTTCTATTCCAGAAAAGTTGCTGTATGACATAGGCTTCACGCCTGCTGATTGTTGTCGTATCTTGACGACTTCTAATGGTGTTACTGCTAGTGCAGTGATGATTGACCCTACAGAACCCGATAGAATTCTTGGCATGAGATGTGATGATGACACTTGGACGCCGTTTGAATTGACTGCAGGAGGCGACTCCAGACTTGCTGGTCCAAGCTCATCATCGGTTACTCTTCTTCTTTTACTCATCGTGAGTGCAATTGATTTGTTGTTATGGCTCTAGACATGCATACTGACTGTACTTAGCGTAGGGCTCGCTTCATCGTCTGAGTTGGCAAGTGAGAAAAAATCATGGGGCGGAGAGGAAACTGGATGGCGGGAACACGGAATCCGGCGAACGGAAATCGCGCGAAAGACAAAGAATCCAGCCGAGCCGAAAATAAAAAACGCACAAAACATCGCGTTGACATCGAGGAGATTGGGCTCGTCTCTGCAATAAGAAGTAATGCAACGACACTACCATGGGAAACTCGCCTTCTAGTCATTCAGACTCCAGCGGTGGCGGTGGTGCTAACGAAACGGCGTCGAATAAAGTACCAGCGGGCGCATCATCGGCGGCATCTTCTGGTGCACTAAGTTCTCCTACCAAACCAAATTTTCGCGGTACCTTCAATCCAAACATATCCATACAAACACTTGGCTCTGGAGGTCCTGGAGATGATGCAGGTGCATATTACAATCTTGAAAATCCTACATCGAATAATGTGGGTTTGGGCGCAGCACTCGTTGGTGGCGGCGGTGCTAACAATAACAACAATATATCTGGAAGTGGAGATGTCATATTATCATCACTACCGAAAGACTTGAGTCCATCCTATTTAGGTGGGCAGATTGTGGCAATACAGAGATTGCTACCGGGCAGTGGCCGAATGATGCGTTCTTATAGAATGAGAGTGAGGGTTGCCAAAATTGATTCTAACAGCAATAGTGGAGCTGCTGCAAATAATTCTACTGCAAACCCCACTTCAAATAATACAGCAGGATCCGACAATACTAATCGTTCCAACGGTGTTTCCACTATAGAATTGGCATGCAAATCATTCATCGTACGATCCGAAAAGGGTGAAACACCGCTAAGGATGGCATTAACTGAGGGAGACGCGGAATTGAAACGACTTCGCACGCTCCTCTCTGATCCAGCAAAGCATCCTCACATTCTATCCTATTCCAGATGGATGATTGGATCGTCCTCGTCATCAAATTCTCAACCAGCCAACAACTTTCCTGTTGCTCGACCCATCTATCTAATACGTCAACATGCGCATGCATCACTAAGTGATCGTCTATTCTCCCGGCCGTTTCTTACATTGATTGAAAAGAATTGGATTACATTTCAGCTATTAAAAGCATTGCAATCTCTTCATGATGCCGGGGTTTGTCATGGACATTTAACGACGGAGAATATATTGCTCACCAGCTGGAATTGGGTCTTGATTAGTGATGTGGGATGTCAACATTTCAAACCAGTCGCGCTACCAGATGATGATCCTGGGTTGTGGATTCATTGGTTTGAGGGACGGGGAGATGAACAAGTGAAGCGAGAGAGTTGGGTGGGGCATCATCGTGGTGGTGATAAAAAGTGTTGTTTGGCCCCTGAGAGATTTTATACTCCTGGGTGTGATGAGGGGGAAATTGCTACAGAACTCACTCCTGCAAATGATATCTTTTCATTGGGTTGTGTGTTGATTGAACTTTTCCTGGGTGGTGAACGTGCATTGGATCTTGGCGATCTAATGGAATATCGGCGTCAAGGAAAGGATAGTACGACGTTACCGCAAACTCTAAAGCAAAAGTTGGACAAGATAGAATCGTCAAAGATGCGTGCGGCTTGTAAAAATATGATGAGTTTGGATCCATCTGCCAGATTATCTCCGATTGAGTATTTAGAACGCCTATCGCCAAGTTCCAAGACAAAGAGCAGACATGAAACAAAAGCAGACAAGTCCAGTTCGAGCACTGCACCAATGCCAGCATGTTTCCAAGCTGCACTATACCCATTCATGCTTCGTCTTCGGACAGAGATCTTGTCTCCAGATGCGCGGATTGCCTTGGTTGCATGTCACTATGGTAG
The DNA here is from genome assembly GCA_018806925.1 of Skeletonema costatum. Classification (NCBI taxonomy): domain Eukaryota; phylum Bacillariophyta; class Thalassiosirophyceae; order Thalassiosirales; family Thalassiosiraceae; genus Skeletonema; species Skeletonema costatum. Next base: position 33,210 of record JAHBBA010000911.1, on the reverse strand, counting down.
TATTTTGAAAGCTGCTGTAGGCGTGGAAGATGATTGGGGTGACGCATACTTTGCTCGTGTGTTAGGACCTACTTTGAGTCGTATTGAGAGCTTATCTCAATCCAAAGATTCGCCTATATCAGCAGTTCAAACCTCCAAAAATCAATCAACTTCTGCGAATGTCGACATTGGCTCATTTTCACTTGACAGACTGTTAATGGAAACTGAAACTCTCTTGCGGCAACTTGATTCCGGTATGGATTCAATCAAATGTAACGGAAAAAAATGATCACTCTTCATCGGCCAAGGTGTCGAAATTGGTGGACGACTTTACGCAGTCTACAAGGCAACCATCTGCGCCTCACTCATCTATCATGGTGCTCCTTCAGGTGGTGTTTTCTGCTGTTCGACACGTTCAACGCACGTCATCAAAATTCGTTGCTTTGAAGTTAATGCACCGGATCGCGTTTTTCTCTTCTGACGACATTCGGCTCCAACGAATTGTTCCTTTTGTGACATCCCTTCTTCAGGACTCAGAACCAATAGTTCGGGCATCGAGCATCTCTGTCTTGGCATCTGTGCTGGCCACTGTTACAAGCTTTCCACCATCGGATGCTCAGATCTTCCCAAAGTACGTATTCAAAAAGGTTGCGCATCTAATAACAGACGCCTCTCTGATTGTCCGTGTTGCATTTGCCAAGAATATAGCCATTTTGGCTGAGACGGCGATGCGCTTCCTTGATATAGGACATTCAGTTAGCCTGTATGAAGCAGTTGCAGGAAGGCAGTCGTTAGAATCAAGTGGTTCTAAAGAAGAGAAAACAAGGACGAAGAGTGCAATCTTCTCGGAAGAGGCAGCCAGTCTTCTCAACAAAGAATCGGCGACGTCTACTGATAATCAACGAGATGCCACAAATACCACAACGGTTACGATAAGAAACACATATGATTCTGATCTTGCGGTATTGCATGAAGTTGTCTTTCGATGGATGATCCATATTACCACCGACACGTCGGACCACTCATCCCAGTCAAAGCAGGCACTTCTCTCAGATTTGCCTCGATTGTGTAACTTCTTCCGTGCAGAGTACTCCTTTCAGCTCTTGCCTGTAATAGTTTCGTTCTTGAATGATAGAAAAGATTGGCAACTAAGGGCTGCATTGTGTCGGCATTTACCATCAGTCTGTATATCTGTGGGCAGAGCGGCAACTGAGCAATTCGTCATCCCCTGCATTGAAACAGCACTCAACGATGAAGTTGAAAAGGTGATAATCGAAGCATTAAATTGCCTGTCAACGCTGATATCTCTATCACTACTGACGAGAGTGACACTGCTTGGAAATGAATTGGCAGGAAATTCAAGTCCACGTAGGTCACGTCGGAAGAAGCAAGGCGTCGTGAAGAAGTGCGCTTCTCTACTGGTGAATCCATCTCCAATAGTTAGGAAATACGCTGCTGCATTGGTGATTACCAGCTGGAAAATTCTCGATGAAACCGATGCAGAAGTGTTTTTGAACATTCTGTTGCGACCTTATTTACGGTACAAGCCTATGGCTTTTGACTCGATGCTCCATCTTTTTGCCTGTCTCAAACCTCCGCAGCCGAAAAATAATATCACAACCGATGCATTGACTGCGCAGTCTAACATTGACATGGAGATCGAAATCTCTGCAAAGATTGCCAGTATTCTGTCTGTCCCGAATCAGCAATCTGTTGAGCTAATGACATCCTGTGTCCCAAAGTTTTATGAAGCAATGATGCGTTCCTCGTTGGAAACTCAAGCCTTAAGTGCTTCGTTTCTTTCTCTTGGGTTTGTAGCCTTGCGTCGTGGTAAGTTCAGCGTTCATTGAAAGTGTTGTGTTCCTTTTCGCCCGCACGCAGACTAAACACAAACAAACTTCTGTTTAGTTTACGCTCTTAATATGGAAGATCCGCCGTGCACTTCAAACCGCATCATGTGTAATACTGCCAATAATAATAAGTTCTCAGAATCAATAAAGAAGAACATCGCAATCGATGAAGAAGAAATGACCAACATTATGAACAGCCTAGAGGTCAATGCTGTTGAGGCAGCCGTCAATGGTGAATGGGGTTCGGCTGCAGTCATTGATCAGACAATTCCCGAACACTCGTTTGTACATAACAAAATTCAACCACTGAGCGTTCCGCCACTGACTCCACGCTTAGGCGTTGCCAGCACCTACAATCCCGATCCAAGTATACACCAACATTGGAGCCCGAAAGAAGATAACATGATTGGAAGTACAAGTGTAACTGAGCATTCCGGGCCTGTCAATCGATTAGCTGTGTCGGCAGATCACTCTTTCTTTGCATCTGCGTGCTTTGATGGTACAAGCAAAGTATTTGAGCTTCGACAAGTTCAAGACAGTGGAGGTGAGCTTCAAAGTTGTATCACCTACGATGGACATAAACAGGTTGGGAATGTGCGCATCAATGATGTGACAATTTTGCAAAATAGCCACTCTGTTGCTACAGCGGCAAGTGATGGATCTTTACACGTGTGGAGAGTTGACATGGTTTCTTCTCAACAACAAACGCAGCTCAACAGCCAGTCGCCAGTCCGAATCAATAGACCAAGAGTGTCTGGACACTGTGCTGTCCGTACCATCGACACAAATGAAGGTGAACTTTTGGCGGTCAAGCATTTCAATACCCCGTCTGCTTCGATTCTCACTTATGCAACACAGAGGGGCAACATACACTCATTGGATCTAAGGTGCGGTCGTGAACCTTTTTCATTACATATGCGACCAGAACTCGGATATTTGACTGCTATGGAGGTAGGGAACGATAAGAATTGGATCGTTGCTGGTACGAGCAGAGGTTTCATTGGTTTGTGGGACATACGATTTCAGACCATGGTGAAATTATGGCGACACAGTAGAGACTCTCCTATCAGACGACTCACCAATGCTTTTGGGAGCGATGCAAATGAAACTTTTACTCGTCCTCTAGTCTTTATGGGGTGTGATACAAATGAGGCATCCCTATTTGATGTCTCAAACGGAGATTGCCGCCAATGCTATCGTGTCCTTGACTCATCGTTTTCTTACGTCGATCAATCGGCTCTTCCGCTAGAGTATCTCTCGCGACCATATCTGGAAAGTGTCAACATCCGCAAACGTCGTATTGTATCCTTGAACAAAGCTCTACAGCTAAGTACCAGGGGTGCATCTCTCGGGGTGAACGTAAATGCATTGGTTGCCAGTATCAATCGTCGAGGGAAGTCATTTCTAGTCACAGGTGGGTCAGATCACATGATCAGATATTGGGACCTGAATTCATCGTCAAAATCCTATGTTGTTAGCGGATTAGCAAGGCATCAACCACCGGCTGAGTTTGAGTCTGTAAAAATGGGAGGTGAATCGCGTTTGATCCTTTGCCGACAACCATCGACACCTCCTGTAAATCTTGTTGAGAGTTCACGTGTTCCGTCACGAAACCGACAAGGGATCGCGAAGGGTGATGGAGCCAACCATCGAGATGCAATTCTTGATCTCAAGTTGGTGAAGTATCCACAGATGGGACTTTTGAGTTCTTCAAGGGATGGAACAATCAAGCTTTGGTCATAATCACTTAAAAGTTATGTAAATGTTGATCAACTTGACTACCATAACTCTACGGTGTAATCCAATTAAACAGAAGCAATAGAATAGCCGCAAGCACAATAAAACTTGCCATGGGATGTGTACTTTTCTTCCCTCGAGCCACTGCATCAACCAATTGATCCTGTCCCTTGTCAACATTTTCTTTGCTCTTTATAGCTTGATCATGTATCATGAAAATATCCTCCTGCTGCTCTGTGATCAAGTCTGTAAAACGGGAAAGCAATTGAGTGATTTCTGTCATTGATCTTTCGACTTTTTGAACACCTTCTAGATCCGAGTGTTGATATGTTGCAAGTAATGTGGCAGATTCTCGTTGGAGCTGATCCATATGTTCCTCTTCGTTGTGTTGCTGTGATGGCATCATTACGTCGGGTATTTGCTTAAATTGTTGGACAGCAGGAGGAGGTGGAGAAAGAATCTTTGGCACTGGTGCTTCGTCATGTCGAGTGTTTGACTTGACTTGCGGTGTAGGAGTATCCAACAGTTCCAACACTGATGGAGGAGGGAATGTGTTGGTAATGATAGATTCCAATGATGATGCATTTGTTGGGGTGTTGTCAGTTTCACCATAAATACGCAGAAACTCCTCCTGCTCTTGGTCTCTCTCATACTTTTCCTGCTCTGGATCATGATCACCCAATTCCCATGGAGCTGGAGGTGGCGGATGATGATTCGATCGTTCTATAACATCTAGAGTTGTTCCACTAAAGAATCCAAGCAATGGATTTTGTGCAATTTTGGTAGGTTCATCCATGGAATAATTCCCTCTTGACTGAGATTTTTCTCGTTGCGATGTGAGAGTTGTCATTGGATCCATAATTTCCGTCTTTAATCTCTGCATCAGACAGGAGGCAATGCCAGCTCTATGCCCTATGGGTCCATTTGCCCACTTACGACGTTGTGTTGCTTCATCCAACTCGTTGTTATCATCTGCACCATTTCTAAAAGGATGGTCACCCTCCACAACAACAGTCTGCCTCAAAGATTCAATCTGCTTTGCCATCCCAGCTGCAAATGATGCCACGGTTGTTTCAAGAATGGATCTATCCGCATTGGAGGTTGTGGTTTCGTCCGCGTAGTCGTTGTCATTATTGTTGTGGTTGTCGTGATGACCAAAAAATATGTGGAATGTGTCAGTGCAATTTAGATAGGAGGCTGATTTACTTTTGATCATGAGGGATACTTCATTGATGGAGGCTGATAGAGCTAGAGCAGCTTGCATCCATGAATCAATATTGGCATAATCATTATCAAACTGATCGTCGTCTTGGTCATCATGAATCATGGCAATCAAGTTGATAGCAAGATATTCCGGCGAAGACGAGTACCCAAAACCATCATCATTGTCACTGTACTCGTCGGAAGCAGTAGAGTCTGTGTCATAATCTTCCTCCTCTGATATATGGTGGTGGTGCTTTTGTGGGTCTCTTCCCATGAAAATATCGTGGCTTATCGCCTCCCATTCTCTGGTGCGGTCTTGAGCGGCCGCCATGGTGGTTATGTGTTGCTTTTATTGTGTGCATTGGCAGTGCAGTCCGCACTGGGAACCGGCCGAAAATGGACAATTCGTACGCTCAATACGGATTTTGCCAAGAGGGAACAATATTGATTCCTACGTCAAATGTGTCCCATTGTATGTTCCATACTGTACTCCAAATGGTTCGTCACTTCCATCTGCTTTGTTCTTTCAAAATTCGTGAGGAAGCGTTGCGTTGACCATGTCATAACTGGTCATACCATTGTCTCATTAGGAGTACATCAGTGCGTTGCACCGACCAACCTAATCTGTATTCTTTGTAGAGGCTGCTCTCCGGGCGGCGACAAATAGCTGCGTAATATACATCACAAGCAGCAGTGGCTGCAATCATCATCACAAACGCATCAACGATGATTCTTCATCACAAATCAATATTTGTGTCAGCCTTCTTCGCAACGGCATCATCAAGTGCCCTGATTCTCCATCCATCACTATCAATCCGACGCAACTCTATTACTCTCAGCGCACTAAACGACGAATACGATGGTCGTCCATCCTACCGCCGATATCAAAGAGACGGTATTAGCGGAGAAAGTAAAAATCGATTCAATGTTCGAAATAATAATTCAAAATACAATACTAACAATGAAGATGATGCGTATGAACTCGCAAGAGAGCTTGCTTCCAGGAGGGGGCTGCATTTGTCTAGCAGAGATCAAGAGCAGCCTGCTCCCAATGTTCCCATGGATTCCTATCTAGATGATTATCGTAGTAGTGATGTAGTGCCACCAATGTATGGAAGTGATTATGTGGGAGTGTCAGAGCAGGAACTTCCAAGAGTTCCAATGGATTACAATGCGAATATTAATTACAATGAAGTAGGATATGGAAGTGTATCAGGAGGTGGTAGTGGATTGAAAGACCTTACATGGGGTGGAATAAAAGAACAGAATGATCAGAAATACAAAGAAGGGTATGAAGTGAGAAGGAGTAGACATAATAATAGCAGCAGCAGCATGGGACAAAGGTATAAACAACCACAACCGCCGAGACAACCGCCTAGAGAAGTGAGACCACCAACGGACGTGAGACCACCGACCGATTTTAGAAGTAGAAATGATCGGTTATATCAAAGTGGTCCTTCGTCGCAACGTTCACAGGCTTCCATGGGTCGTCGGGCAGCAAATAACTATGATGAAGTGCGCCGAATGCAACCACCGCGTCAACCACCACAACCCAAGAGCCGATCGAGCTCGTCGAATTCCATGAATCCGTTTGAGGAGGTGAAGAGGGTCAATAAGCTATCAAAGCTTGCGTCTACTTCGGAAAGGATTGACAGTCCTGCAAGACGACCCATGTCGCAATATCCAGGACCAAATGCACAATTCAGACCCAACATTCCATATCAACAACCACCTCCTCCGTTTAGGCCGCCTTCAATGGGCAGGTCGGGATCGGTTCCACCACCTCAGTTTATGCCTCCTCCTCCTCCTCCACAATTTGTGCAAATGCCCCAATATCAACAACAGAGACGGCAACCCAATCTTCGACCGCCACCATCGATACCACTCTCACAGCTTGCTCTACAACCAAATATTCAACCGATAGATCAGCCATCGAAACAACAATCTCAGCCATTTCAACAATCTCAATCATTTTCATCTGAGTTTGGACAGCAGCAGCAGCAGTCCCAACAAATGCCTGGTGCATTCAATGATCGGCGTCAGCAACAACAACAACAACCATCTTCATTCTCTGCCCCTGGAGGAAGAAGTCAATCAGAGTCATTCGGAGGTAATGCATCAGCGTCGTTCTCAGCTTTGCCATTTCAGCAGATGAGTCAGGCTGATTTCACGCGTCCATTTCAAGGAGGATCACAGCAGAGTCAGCAACAATCTACTTCTCCTTCTTCCAATAATTCAAATCCCGGAGCAGCGAGGCAACCTCCACCTGATTTAGGCGGTCCTCCTCCTGATTACAATGGTCCTCCGCCTGATTTCAATGGTCCTCCGCCTGATTTCAATGGTCCACCTCATCCATTTGATCAAAGAGGGCCACCTCCACAGTTTGGCCAAGAACCGCCACCACCCCCATTTGGCGCTGGCGTTGATATACACATATTTCAAAATCCTTTTATGAACGAGCCCATGTTTCAGGAACCACAAACTCCAACACAACCAAAACCAAAAGACAGCAACAATGTGAAAGTACCGAAAGATCCAAACGTTGAGAAGATGCGGAGACGGGCAACATCGTCGTCATCGAACAATCCAGGTTCTGGTATGAAAATACCAAAAGATCCACTCATTGAACGTCGGCGGCGGCAACAGCAGCAGCAGCAATCCACGTCTCAATCCAATGATGGTACAAAAGTTCCAAAGGATCCGTTTATGGAGCGGCGGCGGCAGCAGCAGCAATCTACCCCATCCAACAATGGTACAAAATTTCCAAAGGATCCGTTTATGATGGAACGACAACGGCTTCAGCAACGAAAGCCAGGCACAACTGCACATAGCCAAGAAGTCAGAGTGCCAAAAGAACCAACCATTAGAAATCAACCAACAGAACGTCGGCCAAAAGAACCAAAGCCAAAGTCGTCATCAAACGTGAGAATACCTCGAGAGCCAAACATGAGAGTACCTCGTGAGCCCACAATGAATGCTCGCAGAGACAACATCCCAAGGGAACCACAGCGCAAGAGCAATATGGATAACAAAGGAGATGATGACATACCATATGAAGATTTTGCTTCTTTCTTCGACATGCCAAAGCTTTAGTCATGGCAGCAGCAGTAGGTTTAATGTACAATTTCATTGAATAGTTTAGAATTTATTCGTTACTTTAACTAATATCAATCAGCCAATACCGATCTGGGAAATTTAACACGCTTTTGTCTGCGTTTTGTTTCCTCATAAACTCAATGCCCTCTTCCAATTCTTCATCAGAAAATTCTTTGAATATGCTCCAAAATCTGGAACGAAGCAATTTACTCCATTCATCTACTGTAAATTCTAATGGAAAATCATGTAGAGTTTGTGTCCATGTGAGGCCAGCCTTCTCTGCCAATTCCCTGGCGCTTTCAACATCAACACATGATTCTTTAAAACACTTGAGCAATACGTGGAAACCAAACCAAGTGTGGATTATCGGGACGCGTAACAATCAATGCTTTGCCACCACCATTTTGTTGAAAGATTCGAGCCAAATTTTGGAATAGACGAGATTGGTCAGGAATGTGATGTAGCATTTCTTTCAAAAGAAACCCATCAACCTTTGTATCTGTATCCAACTTTTCTAGATACTCTACGGCATCGATTTTGAGGAAATGAATTCCACCCTCCATTTCATCATCTTTGGCTAGATAAGGATCAACGCAAGCACAATGTTCGGGTAGTGGCTGCATCTGTTGAAGCATTAGTCGAGTAAAGTATCCTGTCCCTCCGCCCAAATCTGATATTGAAGAACAAGATTGTAGGTGATTTGCACAAAGATCAGCCATCTTGTGGATATATTGCTTTTGTAGCTGGCAGATGTTATCATCTATTTTGTCTGCGTCCAGATAGTCGCTACCGTAATAGGTGGTAAGGGTTTGCTTTTCGTGAAATCCCATTGCCGCGTTAGGTGGTGGTATTGCGATTGCAAGTGGAGTGGGACCTACGGTGATGGTGTGGCGGCCATGATTCTATCTAGAGCGCGGCTTGATTTTGTGGATCTTGGATCGGATCTTGGGAGCGCGCCAATTCTTTGTGGGAGAAAATTGATCCAGCCACGCGAGAGAGACACAGTGATAAGCTTGAATCTTCTTCCTTTGCCTTTCATCATTCTTGTCTTCTTCTATGTGCTGGGAGATCGATTTCTGGGGCTCGCAACTTGCAATGGGGCTGCAAACCACTGACAGGATGCAAACAATCACAAGGCAAAAAGAGGAGCGTCAGCTAACTAGACACGACTTAGATTGGAGGATGTCCTATCCTTCCTCCTCTGCTGTGCTGCCCAACTGATGCTGCTGCTCTTAGTCACTCAGTCGCTACTGATCACCTGGTCATTATATACTTTAGCACCTGACATGTATCTTCTACTGACTGCCTTCGTACCAGCAAGATGCAGAGCAGTCAGCATCAGCCTCGATGTAATTTAATCTCACTCTTCTGTTTTACTACCAGTCAGACAGATTTATCGAGATTCTGACATAATCTGTGGCGGTGGCCTCTGTATTGTGGGCATGATTGGCAGTGTTAAACATGACGTAGTGTAGTTCACCAATTTTTGGGCAGGAGAACCAATGTGGTAGTTTTGTCGAGAATTGGCTTTCTTGTCCGCCAGTCGGCTTCACAAAAACAGGCGGTTGAAATGTACCTTACTAATTCCTACGTATGTAAGATTTGAAATATACCGCCAACCATCATTTGAAGTCACAATTCGTCGTTTTTTGAAAAGCCCTTTGCACGAGCCTCTTTGCGATTGCCCCATTGCCACAGAACAGCAGCTCATAAAAAAACTCAAACAGTCACCATACACACCAACGAAAACAATCATGAATCCTTCAATCTTCTCCTCCAAGGCAGCCGCAGTCCCTGCCTCCGCTTCTTCGGCATCTTTGTCGGAAGCATCGGCCTCCTCTGATATGCACTCGGCAAGTGACGCCATTTTTGCCGCAGATGAACTCGATGGTGTCTTCCGAATTGGATCCGCCAATGATTCTACGCAGAGTCAACTTGGTGGACATCTAGCTAGAGATAGTAGCATTCGTCGTCGGCGTTTCATCTCACCCTCCTTCGCCACTGACGGAGAGCTATCTACCTTCTCGGAAGAAGATAACGATGACTCCGATGACATCCAAGAGAACATCAACTCTAGAGGCATCCATCTTTCTTTCCGTCAAAGTAATCGGCGTAATATCTTCTATCCATCGCGCAGGCAGCAATCGCCTTTTTCTGACATCTTCCGCATGCCTATTAGCGGGGCGAAGCGCCAGTGTGAAGACATGATGGCTGAAGACGACGATGAAAATCAAGTCAATACCTCCGCCACACCTCTTTTAAGCCGCGCCAATTGCATCTGTAGCAGCAATGATAGCAGTGATGACTCCTCAACTTCCTCATCGTCGGAAGAGTCGTTGGACCATGTGATGTCATCACCTAGTTCCAAGCGTATGTGCCTCAGCAAAGATGATTCTCCATCATCTTACATCTCCTTGTTCTCAGTGACATCGCCTGCCACTATTGACTACAGAGGTGCTGATAGTGCGATCATTACTCCGAGAAAGCTGGAGCATCCTTTGGCTGGCGGAAGACCTCTTATTGAGAGCTGAAGACAACGCATCACTAGGTGATTCGCCACACTCTTCTAGAAGGGTAGTTTTTTCTAGTTTGCTGCTTTCATTTAGATTTATTATAGTTGTAACCAATAGACGATGCAAAAGTACTATTCATGCCTATATTTAATAATATTTTACTTCAGCAGAACTGGTGGATGGAGCAATTGAGCACTGAGTACTTTCACTGTCCACTCACATCTCACAGGCATGATGATCTAGGAGTACATCAGGAGTCATTTGCGAGACAACAATAAAGCAAGCAGAGCTTCATAAAAGCTCAGCACCAGCACAATCAGAGCATCTTTGATTATGTGCACGACTTCTTCATCGGTCTGAGATGATTCCCATCCATGTTTGCAAGAAATATGAGAATGATTTGATTTGACTGAAAATCGATGCGACAAGAAAGAAGAAAGCCCGCCTCGTGGAGATCCAACAAATCATCAACAAAACCCACAACTTATCTTGTGTAGCAACAAACTTAGTGAGAGTAGATAACTTATTATCACTCATCGTTCGGCCACCATGAAATTACTATTCAGTTACTCAAGAAGTAAAGGAGGGGCAATGTTGTCACCTCCTCTCCTCCTGTTGTGCTGTCTCCTCTACACTGCCATTGATCGAGTCACACGTGTAAACGCCAGAAGCGGTGTGCCATTTCTCCACTATTCAATAAACTCTCGCAACGCTGCTAAAGAAGCATACGCTGCTCATTTAGAAAATGAACTGAAAGTGACTCGACGCCAGCTTTATACTTCGCAAAATACATGTACTACGCTAAGAAAACGATGTGAAGACCAGCGAAAGGAGACTTTGCGTCTGATGTCATCTTCGGCTGCCGCTACAACTTCAGTAGAAAAAGATAGGGAACAGGACAAGGAACAGCTTATGCAGCAAAATAAGGAAATTAAAAGGCTTCAGAGGAAACTTGAACAAGAGACGCAACAGTTTCAAGAGCAAGTTGAAAAATTAACCTTGTTGGAAGCTGAGATGAAAGAAATGCAAAAAATGAATGTCCAATCAAATGAGGCTGAAGTTAAAGACTATGAAGAGAAACTAGAACAATCCCAGCAAAAACAGACTAAATATGAGCAAGAAATACAGATGTTGACCTTAAAATTAGAAGCAGCCCAGCTAGCTGCGCAGCAGCAACAGGAGGGCGAAGAGGATCTATCTATCGTATTCCGCGCCCAGGAATTGCAAGAGCAGCTGCAATCTGTACGTGAGAAATATTCGACTGTCTTGAACACGGCAAAAGATGGATGGTATGATGAAGATTATCAAAAAGAGATTGAGAAAGAAATGGATCAATCTATTCAATTGGCGCTGGAGAAAACTTTGAAAGCAGTAGAGAATGAATGGGAGACCAAGTATGCTGCGGTAGAACAGAAGATGGCCAGAATTTTAGACCATGTGGAAAGTTTGGAGAGCGAGAGGGATACAGCGCTGAGTCAATTAGAAGCGAGTATCTCCTCTTCATCAATTGCAGAGTTAAATGAGCAGCAGTTGAAAGAAGAGCTTACCCTGGAGCTGACGGAGAGCCTCACGAAAGAGTTAACCGATCAATTGACTGAACAATTGACAGCAGAACTGACAGAAACACTGGCAAAGAAGATAGAGAGAAAGTATAAGAAGAAATATAAACAGATGCAACAAGAACTCGAAGAGCAGAAGGCAACAAGTGAGCAATCAAGCGCTGAACTGAACGAAGACCAACGTCAAAAGATAGAGGCGGAAATAACTGCCGCAAGAGAGCAATGTGAGCTTGATTACACAGCAAAACTCACCGAATTGCAAAAGCAAAGTGATGAACGAGTTCAGAGTGAAAAAGAGCGCATGAGAAAGTTAGTTAGAGCTCTATTAGAGCGAGAGGCCAAGCTGAAACGCGACATCAAAGCAACAGATACAACGAAGAAAGAGGTGAAGAAGAAGAAGCAGAAAGTCGCCCAAGCTAATGAAGACAATGATGCTGATGAGATGGTTCAGTCAGCAGCTTCGTTGTCGTCAAGGAGAAAGAAGCAATCTAGGAAAGGGGTTCCACGGCCAAGTAGTTTTTTGAGTTAAGTCACAGAGTTAAGCTAAAATCATTTACTTCGGCTAAGATCATGACGTTGTTGTTACATCTATCTCAGCTCTTCTGCTTAAAGCTATCCATTGCAGCAGTGCGTTAGTCTTTGTGTTCGCCGAGCATTTGGGGACAAATGCGTCGATCGCAGAATAGAGAACGTGAGATTCACAAGTTGAGATAAAAACAGTGACTGATACTGCGCGACAACGAAAAGACACAAGCTCGAGTTACGCAATTGTTCGCTGTTTCTTTTTTCCTTAATTTTATCATGTTTCGAAGCAAAACAACTCAGAATAATCCATTGTATATTGTGATGGACTCTCCCGCTATCGAACAGTGCGCTTCAATCAGCACTGCCCAAGTTTAATCACGCTCTATCCCTTCAGCGTTCAAGTACGTGTCGATGGTCGATTGAAAGACTGCAAGTTGCTAATAATACAACTTACAGACAAATAAAATGCTCTTATCTCCTCTATACTCAAGACCAACAAGTTGTCTGTGGAGAATCTTAATGAGAGCCTAAACTATTGTTCGTTTAGAAGTATGGGAAGCCCTTCTCGAAAAGAACAGATTGGGTAACAACTCCAGAGAAGGCAAGCATGGCAGCTCTGCAGTGATTGATTTCCTGAAGCTTGATTTTTTCGATTTGCGCCTCGCTCTTTCCCTCAAGGTATTGCTTAGCAAATCCAAAGTCACCAGGCTCACGTCCAGATCCCTGAAGCATTTGGGAAACTCCAATCCATGAAGTCATTTCAGCGATAGCAATCCAGACGAGGATGTTTCCCATGGCACCGAATTCAACAGCAGCATCGTGAACGGTAGCGGAGGTGGCTCCTGACATAGCCTCAGGGTAGCCAGGAACACGCAAGCCGAGATCTACAGCAACGTATCCAAGCCAAGCAAGTTGACACATACGTCCGTGCTTGAGCTCAGCCTCACGGAGGTAGTCAACAGGGAAGTATTCAGAGATAGAAAGGGGATCGAATCCAAGATTTCCAACGTATCCCTCGCAGTTTTCGGGGTTAGGAAGGAAAGGAATGGCCTTGGACTTTTCAGCTGTAAGGCTGGTAGCCGCACGGCCTGGAGTATCAAAAGAAAGCAGTATTGACGAGATAGAAGTGAGATTAAAAGTACAGTAAGATCACCTCCGAAACAACTCGACATCGATGCAAAGAACTAACCGTTGGAGGCAGGGGCGAAAGCAGCGGCAGAACCGGCGGCGGCAGCGAGGACAGCAAGCTTCATCATGGTTGATATGCACAAAATAGGTCTCTTGTTGTTGGAAAAAGTTGCACTAACGTCACGGAGTCTGTCCTGACTTTTGAAAAAGATTTCCTCAACATAGATTTATTTAGGGGTAAGGAAATCACGGACAAAAGAACGCTTCTCTCTTCTCGGCTTTGGAAGAGAGTTGAAAGGTGTGTGTGTGGAGATGAGCGTCTCCTTGAAGCATGAAATTACGTGTCTGCACACATATCTTTTGCGTAGTACTCTCGAACCCCATCGAACGCACTTTTTCTGTAAGATAATAACCATGATGAAGCTCGCCGTACTCGCTGCCGCTGCCGGCTCTGCCGCCGCCTTTGCCCCCACCAACTCTGGAGGTAGGTTTATTGATGTTTGATGTGATTATTTCGCCTTTGACGGACTTATTCAGCCTAGATATTGAGATAGAAATCATACAACTCTTCTCAAAGCAAACTTGGTCTCAAGTATTACTGTTGGTCCAATATATGATCTACAAGTACTGGCCATCTATCATTGTGTTGATATTTTGGTGGTATCGTGGTTCTTTATTAAGATAAGAAGCAGTAGTAATGTACACTCGACAATAGTGAAGTAGGAAACGAAAGCAACTCAGCAGAATCCTAATGCATTGAAATATGAAAGCACAATTCGTAGGCGATCGCGCTTCTCGAATAGATGAATACAATATACTCATACTCCTGGAAGACCAGAATTTCGAGATAGAAAACAATCCAATGAATCAGTGCTTACAATGGTCACCTACGTCAATATGCAGGCCAAGAATCATCTACATATCAAATCTGCTGAGACCAATAACTCGAGAGAACTGCTCAATCTTACTGTTTGGTTGCACGATCTAACGTATTGTCATTTCCATTTGCTTTTTTCTTTGCAGCTCGTGTTGCCACCCAAATCGGCGCCAAGTCCCAGTCTCTTCCTTTCCTTGAGGCCCCACCAAACTGCGAGGGATACGTCGGAAATGTTGACTTCGACCCTTTCAGATTTTCTGACTTCGCTCCTGTTGACTTCCTCCGTGAAGCCGAGCTCAAGCACGGACGTATTTGTATGATGGCATGGCTTGGATATGTCTCTGTTGACTTGGGATTCCGTGTGCTTCCCATCCCTGAGGGACTTGAGGGAGTCACTGCCGCCACCGCTCACGATGCTGCTGTTGAGCAAGGAGGTATGGCCCAATTGCTCCTTTGGTTCACTTTGGCTGAGGTCATTGATGGTATTGCTATTGTACAGATGCTTGAGGGATCTGGACGTGCTCCTGGAGACTTCGGATGGGATGGTGGTATGCTCAAGGGAAAGTCTGATGAATATGTTGAAGATATGAAGCTCAAGGAGATCACCCACTGCCGTCTTGCTATGCTTGCCTTCTCTGGTGTTGTCACCCAATCCATCCTCACCAACGGAGGTTTCCCATACGTATGTGAGTACGCAACCATTGAGATTTGTTTTGCTAACTTGTACATTTACCATCTATATCTATATCAGATTACTCACTTCTTCAACTTTCATAAACGCACAGAAATACAAAATTGAACATCATCTGAGACGTGTTGGCTGGTGTCAATGCAGTCAGATTTATTCTCCTTTGGGATCATGCAATGATCCTGCGAAACGTTTGACTCTTAAACAGTCAATATGTAGTATTCTAGGGTCCAATGAATGTCCACAGTGCTTATCACATTGGATAGGAAACAGTTTGATTCCAGCCTCATCCTTGGCTATTATCTATCGAGCAGAAAGAACTAACGCAAATAAAGAATTAAAGTTCGCTTGAGCTACATCTCTCTTGTAAAATACATCACCGTTGAGACAGTTGCCTTTGTTATGATTTACAATACCAGGCAGTACATACTACTTATTTTATATTGACATATCATAACAGAGTTTCAAATCATTCATGACAGGCTGAGAAGTTGTCGAAGCTCCTCAACTGTTATGTTAGCTGTAACTGAAGGCAGTTCAATCTGAGTTTGAACTGAGTTTTATTTCATAATATTGGTCTATTACCATTAAACCTTAAACATCAACAAACACATTAACCCAGCCTTCAAATCTAAACAAAGCAGAGTGCAATGATGATCCTACAAGTCCTTTGTACATGTGCTCTAAAATACCCCACCCCAGTAAAAATTGAAAGCATCCGCATCAAAGGCATTAAACTTAAGCCGATGCATCTGCCCTGTTCATGCCCTCCTGAGCAGCAGATCTTCTTGCATAGAACTGATCCAAAGTCTTCTTGGGGATCTTCTTCAACAATTCCTTGGGGAAGGCTCGCAAGATCGACCAAGCCAAATCCAAAGACTCGAAGATAGTACGTGCCTGGTAAGGTCCCTGAGCAATGAACTTGGACTCGAACCTTTCGAGGAAGGAGAGATACAAGTGATCTTCCATGGAAAGGGCCTCTTCTCCAACAACGGCCTTCATGGCCATAACATCCTTACCCATAGCATACGAGGCATAAAGCTGGTTAGAAACAGATCCGTGATCGTTACGTGTCATACCCTCACCAATGGCAGATTTCATTAGACGAGACAATGATGGCAACACGTTGATGGGTGGGAAGACTCCCTTGGTGTGGAGTTGACGGTCGAGGTAGATCTGTCCCTCGGTAATGTATCCTGTCAAATCGGGAATAGGGTGGGTAATATCATCGTTAGGCATCGTCAAGATGGGCAACTGAGTAATAGAACCATTTCTGCCAACAACACGTCCAGCCCTCTCATAAATGGTGGACAAATCGGTGTACATATATCCGGGGTAACCACGACGTCCAGGAACTTCCTCACGGGCAGCAGAAACCTCACGCAAGGCATCGGCGTAAGAACTCATATCTGTCAAAATAACCAACACGTGCAAGTCCCTCTCGTAAGCCAAATATTCGGCAGTAGTCAACGCCAAACGGGGGGTAATAATACGTTCAATGGTAGGGTCGTTGGCCAAGTTCAAAAAGAGAGCTGTCCTCTGCATAGCACCACTCTCCTCGAAATCACTTCTGAAGAAACGGGCGGTTTCCATGTTCACTCCCATGGCACCGAACACAATGGCGAAGTTCTCCTCATGAGAATCTAATGTGTCCTTTAGCTGGACCAAAGAGGCCTGACGGGCAATTTGAGCAGCAACCTCATTGTGGGGGAGACCGGCGGCGGAGAAAATAGGAATCTTTTGTCCACGGGCAATGGAGTTCATGACATCAATGGCCGAGATACCAGTTTGGATCATGGCCTTGGGGTAATCACGAGAGGAGGGGTTGATGGGTTGTCCGTTAATATCGAGGTATGCCTCGGGAAGAACCTTGGGGCTGCTATCAATGACTTTTCCGGAGCCGTTGAATGATCTTCCAAGCATCTCCTCGGACACACCCATTCTAAGGACGTCACCGGTGAATTCGCAACGAGTTTTACGGTTGTCAATATCGGAAGTACCCTCGAAAACCTGGACGACGGCACGGCTACCGGAAACCTCAAGGACTTGCCCGGAGCGAGTGGTGCCGTCACCAAGGGTGAGGTTAACAATTTCGGCGTATTTAGGGAGCTTTACATTGTCGAGAATAACCAAAGGACCGTTAACACCAGCAATAGTACTGTAAATTCAATTTAGGAGATAATAGGTGAAGCAATATCCATTTTAGAATAATATAATGAGGCGAAGGAGGTGAGTTTATTAATGATATTAAAAAGATATTGGGAGGATGCCATAAGATATAAATTAAATCATTTAATACACTCACCGGTATTCCAAACGAGGAACTGCCGAATAATCCTTGACCACCGACAGCTGATCAAGCTTTTGACGGGGAGGGATGAAACGTTCGTCTGCGTGGGTTGCCATGGTGCTGCTTTTGTTGGAGGTTGATTTGTGCGTAGCGTTGGAAAATTTGCAAGCAAAAGCAATGCCCTGTCGTCAAAAATGACAGAGATCCGTTGAAAAATTGATTTTGGACGATTCCTATGCCTGAGTACCGTAAAGGATTTAGATCTAAATGATTCGACTTTTCTTCTCTGCAAGAGGAGACTGCAAGAGGAGAAGCACATTTTGCATTGGCACCCCACCGGCCGACAGTAATTTATCAGAGCATACTTATGAGCATTTGTTCTATTAAACAGCAGTTCTATTAAACAGCAGCATTGTAGTATACTTAGTTGTAACACAGATATTACATAGTTACATGATTACTTTCACTTGTCAATCAACATCAATCACACTTAGATATTTACAAAGTCGCTATAAAAAATTTGCGACGTAATTGGATCAAAAGACTCTCAACAATACACATCCAATAAAACCATTTACAATCCTTTCTTTCCTTCCATATAAATATTTTGCCACTCAGTCAAATTCTTCCTCATCATTGCATTCAACTTGCAAACAGGTCTTCCAGGCTTAATACCTTTCTCTAACGCCTCCTCAAAGTTGGCATACATTCCCATCTTCACCATGGCAGCACACATGACTGTAGTAGAACGTCCTCGGCCATGAGCACAGTGAATCAAAATGTTGGGTTCACCTTCCACAGCACCCTGTTCTTTCAGTTTCATCCAATTTTCCTTGGCCTCAACAGCAAAGTTGGCTGCATGTTCCAGTTGTTCTGGAGAACATGGTACACCATCCCAAGTAGGGACGCACAAGTACTTCAATGTGCTATCCCGGCAACGTTCAGGGAATTCCACTGTCAAATCAATAATTCCAGCCCATTGTTTGTTGAGTCGATGAGCAAAGCAGCCACCTACCCAAAGACCTGGCTGAACCATCGATGCAACTGGTACTGGAGCCTTCTTCTTCTTTTTGGATGAGCCATCTTGAACCTTCATCTTTCCCACCAGCGTGTGCACATAAGTATAGGCATAGGTGGGTATATGAAAGGGACTGAATAAAAGATAACTCCACAACGGTATAGATCCCTCTTCCAAATTTTTGCCAAGCACTCCCATACCTTTCTTCATTTTGAACAAGATGGCAATCGTCCCATTCAATAGTGTCGAATATCCCAAGTATGTGGCGGTTCCAAGTCGTAAGAGAGGGAGTAGATCGGAATATCCTCCTCTGCCACCTCCGCCGCCAGCACCCGAACTTGTGGCCAAGATTCGTGCGTCGCCAACACTTAGGCTCTCCATTGGTCCGATGTTGCCTACGACGAGTTGGTAGCCTGCGTAGGAAATTGCTGATAAGCCAACATACTTGAGATAACAACCGTGCACTGCTCCCATGTTTGCTGCATGTAATACTTGTTCTCCTACTGTTATTCTGTCAATGTTTTGATGGCTGGCGCAGCGAATGCGTTCCGTTTGCACTTGCTTCGTCATTGCTCTCGAATCTCCGTCCTCTCTGCTCTTTTTCCTTTTTACAGGGGAACTGTACACCCCAAACTTGCTTCTGCCTCCCCTTCAAATCTTAGCCTAGAGCCTGAAACACTCATACCCCCCTCCAAAATACCAAGATAGGTACATAGCTAGCTCACATGTTCGACTTATACCCCCCTCAAGCGCAGCCTAGCCTGAAATTCTCATACCCCTGGGATTAAGTTCGAGCTTCCCCCAACTGTCCTGCTCGTGTTCTCAACTTCTCGTCTATCTCACCATTCACCATCAATTCAACCGCAGATCAAACAACGGACATCGCATCGAGCAGACGGTAGAAGCAACGGTTGGTGAGGTGCACACTACACACTACTCATCAGGAACATCCAAATTTTGGTTGGGGACTGATCTCCTCAGTAGTGTTGCCAGTAGTCGCAGCAGGCCAGTTATCTTGTCCAGTTGAAGCAAGTAGATAGACATCACACCAAATACTATGATGAAAACATATCAACTCAAATTTCTCGCCTGGGTATTCAGTGCGTTCCTTCCACCGGATGATCCCAACTCCCAAAATGACGAAGTAGAAGACTACTACGCCCTCCTCGACGTTTCCAAAAATGCCAGAGCCGACGACATCAAAAAGGCCTACCGAAAAAAGTCACTCCTACTCCATCCAGATAAACTCCGTCAACGAGGGATGAAATACGAAGGACAGATAATTACCGAAGATGAGGCACGTGCCCGATTCCAACAAATGAAGGCGGCATACGATACTTTGAGTGATCCAAAGAAACGTCAGTTGTATGATGCATTGGGACACAAGGGGTTGGATTTTGTTCAAAACCCCAGTCACGCGTGGGATCCTCACGTTTTGTTGGGAAATTTGGCCAAGAGTTCCTTGTTTGATAGGACCAAATTGATCACGTTGGTCTTGCTCTTCTTTGGGTTGGTGCTATTCCAACCGATACTGTTATGCGCCAAGGTGGATCAAATGCTAGCACAAAATGGTGGGTCGTTGGAGAATGCAAGTTGGGTAGCTCTCTGTGTTCCCTTTTGGCTGTATGCTCTATTCTTTGGGGTGTTGTTGATTATTGGCAAAGCGCTGTTCCCTCTATTGCAATGGATTGCATTTGTGGCTGGTGTACTCTTTCTTACAATGAAGTTTGATAATGTACTTCCCTGGAAATATTCGGTGGTGTTTATCCCCTTTTACTTTTGGATATTCTTTCGAGCGTTTGAGGCTAGGAAACAAAAGGTCAAAGCCAATGCTGATATGGAGAAGATGGTTACAATTGAATACCTTGAGAAGTATGTTATTAATGAGAAAAAGCAAGATGAGGAAGGAAATGATATTGAAGCACAACAAATGCATCGCACTTACAATGACCTTAGTACGGAAGAGAAAGATGAGATTAATGAACAATATATAATAGTCCATGTGCCACCGAAGGCGTCAGCACCTAGAGAGACCGAGAGTGAAGAAAATGACATGGAGGATGAGCTAGAGAGAATCGAGCGTAGTCCCGAATATCAAGAAGCAGTGGCGCGTCATGAAGATGCCGACAAAACATTCACTCGCATCATAGTTCCGGAAATCCCCCTTCTTGTACTTGTGATCGTACAGCTGGACATGGGAAAGAATTGGAATTGGGGGCTTACATTTTTGCCACTCTGGATTGCTCTATTCATGCAATGTTGTGGAGGTTGCTATGGATTTTGCTGCGAAGCCAGTCTGGCTCATATAGAGGTCCAGGAGGAAATGGCAGAACATTTCGAAAAACAAAAGGAGGCGAAAGGAGCCCAAAAGGGCGAGGATGACGAAGGCAATAGTAATGAAAAGAAAGAAAGTGACAAGGAGGCTGGAGGTGAAGTACCTACAAAGACTGATGAAGTTACCGCTGAAGCTGAGATAGATCTGTCTGCGGAGCCTGTAGCCGAAGCTCCAGACGAAGCGATAGAAGCTGAAGTTAGTGCAATGGGAGTGAAAGCAATCCGCGAAGAGTTGGAATCCTACGGTATATCAACCACTGTTTTTGTGGAGAAGAGCGAGTTCGTCGCAGCCGTAGTCAAAGCTAGGAAAGAAGGAAAGACACCTATTCAGAAGAAGAGCGAGGACACAGTCGACGAAGCCAACGAAGATGACGATATTGACATTGAAGAAGACTTTCAGATGGACGAAGATACATTCCATTATTACCAGCAAGCGGAGCAGGAGGCTGACAACAAGGCAACAGAAGCACAATCAAAAGCTATCGCGTCTTTCTGCAGCATCATCTTCCAGACCATCATTGCTGTCTTATTTGTGGTGAAACTGAACCGATCGTACGCGAATGAAGATGAGATTGTTGTTGATGGTGGTAGTTCATATAGTGCATTTTGGATTTTGTTTCCCATCTTCCTCATCGCAGGGATCATTGTATGCTGCTTCTTAGCGCCATATGTTGCGCTCGAGATTTTGACAAAGCCATGTCTGACGAAAGTGGAAACGGTGCAAATGAGAATAGCAACGAAACAACGGATGGAGCATCACCACCTGCAGAAAGTGTCGACACTGGCGTTCCCATTACACCAATGCCGCCGCCAACACCGGCAGATACTGCGACTATAGACGAGAGTGTAGATGTCGTGAAGAATACCTCTGAAATCACACCTGAAGCAGCAGCACCTGCACAAACAGAAAACCAAACCGCAGAAGTAGCAACTGAAGAGGATAGCGATGATATGAATGATTTAGATTAACAGTAAAGGAAATAATTTATGTAATGTATCCTTTGTCTTCCACTTCCGCTCCACAACCTAGCTGGTGCTTTTGCTGCTTCATACATCATGCTTTAGTTTTGGCGCGAGCGAAGCGGAAGCTGCATCGACATGCAACATGCATCCACAAACTACAAACTACATGTGCCGGCCCCCTACCAACAACAGTCTCTGTCTCTAAGCAGTAGCATTACATCCAGAGATATGGAGGAGAAATTCACAGTCCAACTTTCATTCCAAGAAGGACGAAAGCTGGGTTTGGTGTTGATTGATGGCCCTCCTCCGCTTGAGCAGGAAATCGAAAGGTCCAATGACGATGCTCAAGTGCACCCTACGTCATCGGATGGGATTAAACGGGGCGGTGAGATCTGTAGCATCGGCCATATCAGCTGCTGCGACAACTGTGGTTGCAGCAGCTCAAATTGTAGCTTCACCAGCCCGTGCCATCCGCGTCAATAATAAAAGGAAGAGGGAAATCAAAATATGTATCTCGCCCAATTCCATTGTTTTCACATTTGTAGCAAAGTTGATTGAAACCGCAAAAGCGCATGATATTGATGAGACCGACTTTGATAAATTAATGGAGTGGGCTAGAACAAAGTCTCTCATCAACACGGAATATTTTGGCACCACCTACTCGTCTGCCAGCTTCAATGAGCAATCACTTCTATATGCGTTGACAGGCACAATTAAGCCAATGGATGAAGTAGAAAAGATACAATACAGAAAGACAGGCTTGAAAAAGGATACACAGAACAAACCACGACAAATAGGTGAAAGACGGAGTCGGCCATATTTCCGAAGTGATCACTACAAAACTTTCTTCTGTTGCAACGCCAACTTAATACAGGATGTTGTTAATATCCTCTTGAACCCAGAGAATTATCCTCTCTACATAACTTTGAAGCGTAGGCCTGCAATAAAGCGCACCGATTTGATCAATATTGCAGATTCTAGTTTGGAACCTCCACGCAAGCGTCAAAGAACAAATAATGATACACAACAGCAGCAGCAGCAGCAATCAAATGATGGAGTGATTTGTCTCCTGGATAGCTCAGATGAGGAAGAAGAAGACAACAATGTTTCAGAGACCACTGAGGCAAATAGCAATGGCAAGAATGACAAAATCGATGAATCATTTTCAATGATGTCCATAGAGCCACAAGAATGCACAGTCCCAAGAGATCCGCCTATACTTCAGTTTGAAGAGGATGACTTTGTACTCACACCGTATGGAGCCGGGAAAATCTTGACGTCGCGTGTTGAAAGAAGGGCTTTAGTTACAAATAATGACGCAACAATATTCAAACCGATCCGCATCTATAGCATTGATCTTCATTTTGGTACATGTCACCTTCCAGCTACTCAGATTCAGTCCCTGACTGGTACCTCCTTTGACAAGACAATATTTACATATCAAAAAGTGCCACTCAATGAACACGATTTGCTCCGCCTTCGGTCAATGACATATTTGAATGATTCCAT
Source organism: Skeletonema costatum (assembly GCA_018806925.1). Taxonomy (NCBI): domain Eukaryota; phylum Bacillariophyta; class Thalassiosirophyceae; order Thalassiosirales; family Thalassiosiraceae; genus Skeletonema; species Skeletonema costatum. The sequence continues at coordinate 9,941 of JAHBBA010000911.1, read as the reverse complement.
TGTCAATTTCTATTTGAAGTATGTGAAATGTCAAGTTGAAGCTGCTACAGCTAGCACAGGAGGAGCAGCGAAATCAGAAGGTGGATCGTGGGATGATTTTGATGGAGAAGGTATTCATATTTTTGTAAGTCGTTCACTGCATGTATCGAAACATGTCTTCGCTCTATACTAACATTTTCGTCGTCCAGCCATCTTACTGTTACACAAGAATACAGAGTAGTCTGAATGGAAATAGAAACAGCAAGGCAAACCGCGATCGCATCTGGAAAGATCTGAAGTCATGGACCAAAAATGTTGATATTTTCAAGAAGCGCCTTCTCGTCTTTCCAATCAATGATTCACTACATTGGACAGTTTGCATTGTGTGCAATCCTGGCCGACTTATCCGCCGTTACTCAAAGGAAGTTATTGAAAAGAAGCAGAACCTAGAATTAAAGCAGAAACAAGCGGTGGAAGAGAGAAAGAGAGAGCGTCGGGTCAGGCTAGAGGCTCTAGATGCGTCTAGTCCTCTTGCTAACCAGACTGGTGTAGCGCCTCTTTCTTTGACGCCAATACTGGATGGAGCTGGTTGTGTTCAACCTGAATCAGGCCATGATGTTGTTGTTGTTGATGATAAGCCGGAAACAATACAGTCTATCGAACAAGCTAAACCAACGGAACAATCTACTGTGGTGACTGATACACCAGCAGCGAGGAAGTGCCTCTTGCTTGCAAAGATAGAAGCAGCAGCCAACAAAAAGAAAGAAGTCCAATGGCAATGTGAATATTGCGGTGAAGCCGGCCCTAAATATGAAACGTTTGACCTCGCTCTTGAACATGAAAGCACCTGTGACGAAAACATAGACTGGTGCATGATTCATTTTGATTCAGGAAAACATTTCAAATTGCACAAATCAACAGAGGTATTGGGAAACATTCGGAAGTATTTAAATGCTGCAGCAGCAGACTACGAGTCAACTCATCCTGGTGTGATATTTACGACGAAGAACATGCCTGGATTCTCAGCTGCCGTACCGCAGCAGGATAATGCAAAAGATTGCGGTGTTTATATGCTTGAAATGGCAGAAAGAATGATGAGAAACACACCTCAGATTGACAATGAATTTGTGAAGAAGAAAGGTGCGAGCAAAAACAATTTCTTTGGGAGCAATTCATTCAATAAAGATGTCATTGTACAAAAGAGAGATGACATCCACCAACTAATCCAGAGATTGCGTAGAGGAGAGACTAGTCTGTAATGAGGAGAGTAACAGTGTAGGACTAAGCTATAGATAATATAGTGTCTCTTCTGTATAGAAAAGAAGCTTACAGCTCTACGAAGCAGGGCGTTTTCAGCAAAGCTCTCCTTCATGTACATACATAGGAATTAGTACTACCGTCGCTATCAAATTTTTGTCTCACAAACCCAGGCGGCGCGCAAGCCAAGGCGGAAATGGCCTAACTATTATGTTCTCGTTCATCATGAAGCATAGGCGACTGCACATTTTGTTTTGGGCGGTGCTAATTCTTTCAGCTGCTGCCTTTAAGTATGTAATCATCACCTATCGTCAAACCAATACTTTTGTAAACCGGTCGGCTGAATCAGCAGCTGACAAAAACAAAGTCAATGAAACACAAATTTTAACAATAAATCTCATTGGTGAGAGGCACTGTGGCACAAAGTGGATTACCAAGCACCTAGAAGATTGTTTTGGCAGTCAAGTCACTGTTCTGAATCGATATACACGATATAAGCACTGGTTTCAATATGAGGAAGACATAACAGATTCTCGACATTACTATCCACCCAACTCTGCGATAGTTGTTGCAATGTTTCGAGACCCCTACCAGTGGGTCCACGCGATGCAAAGGAAGCCATATCATGCTCTAGATCATCATAATTTAAGCTGGGAAAGATTTGTTACAACTCCATGGATAATAGAACGGGGTGAGAAAGACAAAGAGCTAATTGAATCCAATGCAACAAATAATGCCACTTGTGTACATAGATTCAATTTCGAAGAGGTGGTACCATGCACAACAGAAGATAGAAATGATTGGCGCAACGTTACACATAGTTATACCAACAGAGGATTGATGTACGAGCTAAACCACGATGGCTCTGGCAATCCTTATAGCAGTGTAGTCGATCTCCGGCGGGATAAGATCAAGAACTTTCTTGGTGTACGCAATTACCCTGCGGTGGCGTCACTTTTTCCAGTGCAATATGAGTACCTTGTTTCACGAGGCACAGCTGGTTTGATCGATGCAATTGAGAATGTGACTGGAGTATCTGCGCAATGCGAACCATCACCGCCACGAGACTTGCTACCAAAACAGCTCGATGCCGACTACATCGAATGGATGAATGACCATGTTGATTGGGAGGCTGAAAAGATGATTGGATACTACAAAACAAATACGAATTCCTCATAACAAAACAGTCGCTACATAACAAAATCAATAATCTAATCGAAGTAAGTCCATCAGCACTACATTGATATAGAATTGGGCACTTCTTCACTTATATCATTGCTTCTTGCTTTGCGAGATTTTGCCCCCCGTCGATTGGTTGACTTGGCGAACAGATCATATTCGTCAGAAGTTACTGCATGATGCAGCAAAGACTTCTTCTCCACGTTAAATTCGCCTTTGAATATCCGACCTGATTCATCCAATACGTCACGTGGTAATGTGCTATCTATTAAGGCCCTGACGAATCCTTGCCGTTGATGTCGTGGAACATCTCCGCTCATTGCGCTCTCTGTGTCTGATTCGTACACGGTGCTGAACTTTACTTTGTCTTGTGAAGATACCCTCACCATCCCACTTTCAACGTCCAAAGTCTCGAACGGTTCAGCCCCTCCGCTATTTTTGCTGCATGCGCTTTTATCATCGCTTCGGCGATTAAATCGGCCCCTTCTTCCCACTCTTCTTGCAGTGCCTGCCAAATGATGTCCACCACCTTGATTGACCAAGTTGAGCGGCTCCAGATAGTCAGTGTGAGGAAAGACAAATGTATGCACAATTGCCGCGACGAACATTTCAATACAAATGAGCCAATCTTGCATTCCCTTGGCAACAGCCTCCGAAGTCCACTCTCTTTCTGTGTTAAAGGCTGTGTAGTGCGGAATCAAGCCCATCATTGCCAAAATTGAAATGCCCAAACTTTGCCACCACGTAAAGAAGACTAGCGCCTTGACACTGAGAAATTTGCCCACTGGTCGAATGGGTCCAAGCTCATTCTTTAATGCATAGTAGAAGAATATCAAACAGTATAGCGCCCAACATTGGCTCAAATTTGTCAGAATGCAGATATACAAATAACCTGCGTGTGGAGTGAAGTCTCCCTCCTTGTATAATCCATACATTTCTAGCACCATGACAAAGATGGCCGATACAAACTTTAGCAGTACATATTGCAACACTCCAAACTTGCACTTGATGAAGAAGGGTGAAGTCCATTCCACACGTTTGATTGGTCGAGAATTTGTTTCTCCATTCGACGATGCCGATGCGCCAGCAGCAGCAGCGTGCTTGATTCTATCCGGCGTAAATGACACCCTCCGACTAACCGGCTGGCCCATCAACCACGGCTTCACACACCACTGCAATCCCCACATATGCACTCCCCTCGTCGGAGATTTATCCTTCAACATCAAAGTCAACTGTTCTTCTCCCTGCAACACCTCCACCAAAAATTGAAAGAAGCTATACAACACATAACTCTCATAAAAATCCCGCAAAGTTTCAATATAAATCGCCACATTAATATACCGTAGACACAACCACGACTGTATCGAATAAATCGGCACCATCCACAATATCCGAACGACATAACATTGAACATTTGGTTGATAATAATTGGTAAGGTGCATAAATATCCCACACATGGAGATTGGGAAGCCTAATAGTACAAATGCCCCTGCGGAAAACCAGGCGATGAGATGAGGGTCGGTACCGTTTAGTTTGAGTTCGCGACTGTACCATACTACGCCGATGATCATGGCGACGACACTTCCGTAGAGGAGGGCGCGGGCGAAGAAGTTCATGACGGAGACGGTTTTTCGTAGTAGGTGTGTGGAGGATTCGCGGCATAATCGTCTCATTTTGCCACAGCCCATGGCTGCGGCGGGACCTCCGGATACTCTACTACCATGAGAGGATGACGATGACACTGAGGCATCAGATGTTGGTACTTCATTGTAAGCAGCGGTGGATCCAGCATTATTTCGTCCGCCTTCTTTGGATGCCTTTCTTCGCAAGCAAGTTCGTTTTGCGGCGCCAATATTATTGATATCGTTTGTCGTATTGTCGTCATAGTGATCATCATTATATACTGGACCACTGCTGCCATGACTGGCCGTACGTCTTGACAATCTAGCCACTGCAGGAGGCGGAGAGAATGGATTGGCGGAAGCTGTCGGTGGAGCTAATGCTGCTATTTTGTCCTCCTCATTTAAATCTTGCAGCTGTGTGTGTTGTTCTGGATGCAGAGCCTCAATTAGAGCTCCACTAGGAATACCGTGATCAGCCGAGTCGTCCGCACTATTCTTAACAAAGGGTGACATTTCTACATCGTCCGTATCATTTTCATCTGTTGCTTGGTCACTACTGTTCTCATTATTTGTTGCATCTTCAAGATTTTCAGTAAGATTTGCCTCTATAAAGCCCTCTTGATCTACATCGATGGAGCGGACTGTATCAAAATTTTCGGTTTGTGGATTGGTATCCTGGATGTCAACAATGGTGATAGACGTCATGATGATTGTTGGGTGGTTGGAGTCATTAGCAAGACAAGCAGAGCGTTTCGACCACCGTTTTGATCCTCTCGTTGATTGATCCGTCGCAGTCGCAGATTTTTCCTCTATCTGAGTCCCGGGTATCCACGGTTGAAGAGAAGCACGGAAGTCAGAGAGGAGATGGTTTGTCCATGCACTTATCATGAAATCAATGGATAAGGCGGGCACAACTTAATCTTTTTTTTCATAACCCCCCCCTCTGTGGACCCAATTCCCAGTGGGTACTCCCCCTGGGTGGAATTTTCCCCCCTGCTGCTGCTTAACGTAGGAATTACTAGTAGCTTTAGCAACCATCCACTCATCCATCATCTTTTATGTTCCTCCACGATGACAACAAAGCGCCAGTAACGGTTTAGAGACAATGACCATCTAAATTAGCTTACTGGAACGGTTTAGAGACAATGACCATCTCAATTAGCTTACTAGCATTTGCCACAGGCGGGGGTAAAATCCCAGGGGGTGGATTTATACCCCACCCCCTCCCCCTACCAAGCTGTGCTAGATACGAAAAAAAAGATTAAGTTGTGCCCGCCCAATGGAGCAAGCATCATGAATTGATGAATAGAATCAACGGCCTATTGTATCCCAATCCAAACCTCGAGAATGACGCGCAACACCTACTTAAATCTCTTCCCTCCCCTCCTAATACTCGCTGTCATCCTGCACAATGTTCTATCCTTCACAAATGAGCCTCCGGGCCGCGATCCAATAAGCATAGACAAAGTACGGGGAGCGGAACGAGCTGTTTCACTAACGTCGGACAATTTTGATGAGTTGACCAAGGGAAAGCTAGTCTTTATCAAGTTCTATTCTCCGTAAGTAATTGCTGGTTGCAGTTGCTTGTGCCATGTTGTAAGAAGTGCGCATATCAAATGGAAATGTGCACATGATGTGTTCACAAAATGCTTGGATACGAAAAGCAGTGTTGATTGCAGTTAAATTTGATGTAAATCACTTATTGTACCTCACTGACACCCTGTCCACACTCACTAATTCTCTATATCGTACAGACATTGTCCACACTGCAAAGAAATGGCAAGTGCATGGAATGAATTAGCAGATTACTATCAACAACCAGAAAACAACAAAAATGGAGACATTCTAATTGGCAGTATCGATTGTACAAAATCTCCTGCAGGCAAGGCGTTATGTGGTAGATTTCAAAATAATGGGCTTGCCAACGATTCTCTACGGCGATGCGAACTTTGGTGGAGTCTATCTGGAAGAATACCGAGGAGACAAATCATTTACAGATTTCAAGCAGTTTGCGTCACAAACATTGGTACCAAAGTGCAATCCAGGAAGTTTGGATGCATGTGCAGCCGACGAGCGAGTAGAAATGGAATCGTATATTGCAATGGGATATCATGAACTGGATGCAAAGATCAAACAAGTGAAACAGAGAGAGATTGATACAAAGGCATTTTACGCAGATCAGTTTGGCAAGCTGCAAGACAGGTACAATGAGCAACTTGCGGAGAAAACAAGCTATGTGTCAAGAGTGAATGATGATGTGGGAATGATAAAAGAGGTGATTGCAAAGTGAAGGCAGAGATGTGAACAAAAATGAGCGGATAGATCGGAGAAGAGTTGAGACATGAGAAAGTGTACCTCTAAATGACAAAGTGAAAATATATTGACACCTCAATGCTGTTTCTTGAAGCTGGAATAGTTTTTCTTTGCGTAATCAGCACCAAGAGTGTACAATAACTGTGACGTAATGAACGACGTGGTGTGGCGCCACCGAGCTCTCCTCCGCCTCACGCACGAGCACCATGACCATGAAATAAACCCGAGCACAGTACACAAGTAGGCGAAGCAATATCAACCATGAGCGTAATGCAGACCTACAACGACTACTTTGTAGTCTCCCCTAAGAATGGGCTTTCTCAATTTCAGACAATGACCGCCTATCTTGGTGGATCAGCCTTTCAGAACAGTCCTAGACAACCCGGTCACTGCTTACCGTCAGCTTGTTCAGCAGTATGCAAAGGACGCTGCTGGCAAGCCCGTCGACCCTAAGGTCGCCACCGCAGAGGCAACCGCTGTATTCAAAGCTAACCCAGCCGCAGCATGCATGTCTGGTCTTGTACCGCGTATTATCGGTGTAGGATTCAAGCGTGTGCCCAAGTTTGGTATATTGCTTGGATTGTCATTTTTCATGGGAGATGATGGTAACATCTCTGCTACTTCTGCATTCGGTGCTTCTGTCCTCTCTGCTCCATTCATCAATCCTATCCGTATGATTGAGAAGCAACAGCGTGCATACTTTAAGACAACTGGAGCAGAGAAGCCCATTGCTGACATTTTGAAGGAGAGTGCAAAGCAAAACTTTCAGCCTCTCTTCCGTGGTACTATTCCACTTATGGGACACTCGTTGGCATCGGCGTTATTGGGATTGGCTGGACAGCCAAAACTTCAGAAATATATCAAGAGTGAACTTTCTCAGTATGGGATAGGAACATTCGTCTCAGGATTGCTTGCCAGTGCAGCTGTAACTCCTATCTATGTTGCAGTAACTAACCCCCTTTCACGTTTAGAAGTTATCATGCAAACGTCCAGTATCAAAGGTAAACCGATTGGTGTCATGGAAGCATGCAAGGAAATGGTAACGGATTCGAAGCAGTTTGGATTGCGTGGTGTATTCCGTGGACAAGGATTGGGAATTGCCAAGGGTATCCTTTCATTGACTGCATTCCACCAAGGACGTATTTGGTTGACTGATGCTTTCAGGAACAACAATATTAGCAATGGAAGCTATGTCCCTCCAGTCGGGTCTGCATAAGAAAAGAAAAAGAAAAGAAGTGTCGGGAATACAACACTTGAAACATGAATAAAGAAACTTTAAAGATAGAAGTAGGTATCAATGTACACATTTTACGCATGACTTTTCTCTGCATCACATTATAAGCTTGTATCAAAGAATAATGACTGAGAAAAATAAAAGACTGATGAGGACTGAAAAAAGGCGAAAAGTATGGCACGAATAAACCAATATAGCTTCTACCTATTATCTGTGATGTACTTGATGGATCTAAAACATGAAGAATATGGTTAACACATCATACGTGATTCCAATCTCCACCAATCGTAACCTTCAACAAATAAATATCCTGCCAAAAGCCCGATAATGATAATATTGCATCAAAGCATCAATATCATCGACAGTACAAACACATTTGGGTCCTGAAGAGAAACAAATTATCGGATGTCACTAAAACGTGTCTTCCGAGATGAATATCAAAAAGAATGTCAACAACCACCATATCGTATCTAACGCTGTTAATGTCGCAATCAAGAGCTTATAGTGACCCATTATGATTGGTTACAATAGTAAAGAAAGATATATACCACTGCTCATGCTCTTTAAACGTGTATCGGCCCTGTTACAGTGTCGTAGGTGACCTGATGAGGCCCAACTTGGGTTGACAGGCGGCTACATTCAACCAGCCTATCGCATCTAACGCTGTTAATGTCGCAATGATCAGCTTCTAGTGTCCCATTATAGTTGGCCATGATAGTATAGAAGGACATACTAGAAAGCTGAAGCTCTTCGTACGTGAATCATCCATGCGATGCTACAACGTCGTAGGTGACCTAATGAGGACAAATTTGAGTTGACAGGCAGCTACATTCAACCACCCTATCGTATCTAACGCTGTGAATATGACAATCAACAGCTTCTAGTAACTCATTATAGTTGGCCATGATAGTATAGAAGCATCTTTTACACGGCTCAAGCATTGTTTGCTCGTATGGGCGTCGCTACAACGTCGTAGGCGTCCTGATGAGGCATCTGAGACGGCCGCCAGCTCTACTCTCTAGCACCATATCGTATCTCATGCTGTGAATATGACAATCAACAGCTTCTAGTAACTCATTATAGTTGGCCATGATAGTATAGAAGCATCTTTTACACGGCTCAAGCATTGTTTGCTCGTATGGGCGTCGCTACAACGTCGTAGGCGTCCTGATGAGGCATCTGTGACGGCCGCCAGCTCTACTCTCTAGCACCATATCGTATCTCATGCTGTGAATATGACAATCAACAGCTTCTAGTAACTCATTATAGTTGGCCATGATAGTATAGAAGCATCTTTACACGGCTCAAGCATTGTTTGCTCGTATGGGCGTAGCTACAACGTCTTAGGTGTCCTGATGAGGCATCTGAGACGGCCGCCAGCTCTACTCTCTAGCACCATATCGTATCTCATGCTGTGAATATGGCAATCAACAGCTTCTAGTAACTCATTACAGTTGGCCATGATAGTATAGAAGCATCTTTTACACGGCTCAAGCATTGTTTGCTCGTATGGGCGTCGCTACAACGTCGTAGGCGTCCTGATGAGGCATCTGAGACGGCCGCCTGATTCTCTGTTGACAGCCATATCGTATCTAACGCTGTGAATATGACAATCAACAGCTTCTAGTAACTCATTATAGTTGGCCATGATAGTATAGAAGCATCTTATGCACGGCTCAAGCATTGTTTGCTCGTATGGGCGTCGCTACAACGTCGTAGGCGTCCTGATGAGGCATCTGTGACGGCCGCCAGCTCTACTCTCTAGCACCATATCGTATCTCATGCTGTGAATATGGCAATCAACAGCTTCTAGTAACTCATTATAGTTGGCCATGATAGTATAGAAGCATCTTTTACACGGCTCAAGCATTGTTTGCTCGTATGGGCGTCGCTACAACGTCTTAGGTGACCTGATGAGGCATCTGAGACGGCCGCCAGCTCTACTCTCTAGCACCATATCGTATCTCATGCTGTGAATATGGCAATCAACAGCTTCAAGTAACTCATTACAGCTGGCCATGATAGTATAGAAGCATCTTTTACACGGCTCAAGCATTGTTTGCTCGTATGGGCGTCGCTACAACGTCGTAGGCGTCCTGATGAGGCATCTGAGACGGCCGCCAGCTCTACTCTCTGACAGCCATATCGTATCTCATGCTGTGAATATGACAATCAACAGCTTCTAGTAACTCATTATAGTTGGCCATGATAGTATAGAAGCATCTTTTACACGGCTCAAGCATTGTTTGCTCGTATGGGCGTTGCTACAACGTCGTAGGCGTCCTGATGAGGCATCTGTGACGGCCGCCAGCTCTACTCTCTAGCACCATATCGTATCTCATGCTGTGAATATGGCA